>JAAGNO010019663.1:165671-180432 GCA_033439905.1 Ceryle rudis | reverse complement strand
AAAATCCACCCCTCTTGATGCTCTGTAAACTTAACCCCCCTGCACCCGTGCCGGTTTTTCTGCACTGAAGGAGCCCAGCACTAATTAAAAAATTTTTTAACCTGTTTTCTTTTTTTTAAGAAAAAAAAAAAAAGGGCGGGGGGGGGAATTTAATGCATTTTTCACAGTGGAAAAATCCACTGAAAACCCCTCTCTAAAAACTTCCAAGAATTTGAGAATGCAGCCCTGCCTTGATTTTTAATTTTTTTTTTTTTTTTCCTCCTCTGCAGTTAGTCTTTAACCATTTAATTTGGGCCTTGTGCTGAAGAAAAGTTCTGCCATTTATGTGTCGAACCATTTATTTTGGTGACAAAGGGAAGCTCAATACCTTGAAAAATGTAAGCTCTTATTTTTATATACACCAATTTTTAAATGTATTGTTTCTGGCTGGCAGGTCAGACTTTTACTGCTGCCGTATGCAGCAACTTAAAATTCATGTTGGTGTGTCACTGCAGTTACTACACTCAAGCCACCACACCACAAAAGTATTAACTTTCAGGCAATGATAGCAGAAAATGTTTTATACTAAACTGTGAAATAACCTAATAATTTGCAAAAGGTGTCAAGATTTTTATATTAAAATGCAATTAACTTTGGTTTTTTTGTTTGTTTCTTTTTAACACATTGGTTCTGTAAGACATGGAATTAATTGGCTTTTGCTTTGGAGGGAATTTGTGTTTGCTGTAACGTGGAGTCTGCTCACACAGGAGATGACTACCACTAAATTTGCTGATGTGTAGGGGGATAAGCTCCCGTTTGGTAGGAAGAGAAAGCACGAAGCAGTAGCTTGTGCCTGTTAAAGGTGGGTGCCAAGTCGTGCTCTGAAGACTCGAAGCCCAAAGACAGAAGAGGACTTGTTTTAGTTGTTGGCTGAATAACAGATTTTCTGCAGGGGCTTGGGTTGCCCGCTTGTTTTGCTTTGTGCCAATCACTTGCTTCGCTTTTTAGACTCTCATTTGAGATAGGCAGAGAGGAACTGCCTGAGCTCTGGAGGCACTATGAGGTTAAAATCTGTCAATAATTCTCAAGTGCCTTTATCTTAGTGAAGGTAAATACCATAGCGGCAAGGACTACTTACAAGTACCTTTGTGATTTTAATTGGCTCGTGTCTAACAGCAGAAGAGAGCGTTCAGATGAAATGGAAAAACCCAGTCTTCTATACAGAAGGAAGCTTTCCTAAGATGTGAGCTTAGAACATGCTGAGCTATTAAAAAGTCAAGAGGAAGGGTGAAACTCTTACCATGAAGGATGGGAACTGAAAGGTTGGGAGAAAAAAGTGAACAAAATGAAGAATGTGGTAATTTGTTCAGAGAACGCTTCTGCTGCCGTTGTGGTCAGTTATGAAGGCTGGTGGCACCAGCCACTACCTTTGCACTGATGGGGACTGAAGATCAGGGAGTAATTTCCTTCCTTCCCGAGGATGTCTCTTGTTTCAAGTCAGACTTTTTAAACACCCGGTTGTCTGTCCATCTGAAATGCTGTAGGCACTGTACTTAATAACAGTGTTATAAAACAGGTTTAAATGCGAGTCTTGATGTAATTATTCACATTACCTTCTTCCAATGTCATGTAGAAGATTGAGGGCAGGTTTCTGGGTGAAAGAGGGATTAGTTACTTCAGTGCCCTGTGTACAGCAGTTGAGTGAATACTTTATCTTTCCCTTTAAAGCTCTATGTCAGACTGAGTGTATCTAAGCACTCTCCAAAGGTGATTGGGAAGGGAAGGGTTCCCCATGTGTTACTTCAGTACTGGTTTTCAATCTACTTTGTGACATTTCCAGTTCATTTTATAATGCAAATATATATTTGCAGCATTAAAAAAAAAAAAGCCTTTTTAAAATTTATTTTTAAGTAATTGAAGATAGAAATTTATCTATCGCAGTGATTTAATTTTTATTTGACTAATGGAAATGCTAAGTATTTTAAATGTCAAACATATTGGGAAAACAAACCTAGCCTCCTAAATTTGCATTAGTTACATATTCTCTCAAATCCAGCCTTTCTTAAATGCGAAAGCTGAGAGATTTGGTGCATAAATGCAGTGTATTGTTTAGTTTATTCTGTTATCACTGCATTTTGTATTTTTAAGGATAAACTGTATGCTTCAGTGTTGGTATGGATGTCTTAGAGTGAGGAAACAGCAGATATTGACACTCTGGCTCTGCTGAAGGTGGCTTTTCACATCCTTGAGGGACAGACATCTCAAGGGTCTATAAACCAGACTTTCTCTTACCATTCCACTCTTCAGCTGAAGATCTGAGATTACAGGTGACGTATCTGTACATCACATCCCAAAGCTGTGTGCTCTTACAAGCCCAGGAGTTATGTGACCTGTGACTTGAAAATCCATCATACGTGGAGGCTTTGAGGCAGGTGGCTATGTGCGTATACCCACACAATATGGTGATCTTCTTTTGCTTGCAGCCATTTTTCATAAGCCAATAGCACGCAAGCACATTGTCTGCCCACCTTGGATATGTAATTTTATTTTGTTAAATTTTGCCCTTCCCAAAGAGCATGACACAGACAAATGGGTAGAGCGATGAGGGAAGGTTGTAGAGCACCTTGTTATACGTGTTCTGTGGTTACACACAGAAGGGTAGTGATTCAAGTTCCTGATTGTTTATGCACTCAGCTTAATATTCAGTTCAGCTTTTAAAAAAAAAAAAAATTGGTGATTAGGTTTCTTGCCTTTTCAATATGTGATTGTACTCCTGACCTAGGAATTTAGTGATACATTCATGGGCAGCAGTCATATTACCCTCTCTACTCTGCCCTAGTGAGGCTGTATCTGGAGTAGTGTGTCCAGTTCTGGGCTCCCCAGTTCAAGAGAGATGAGGAAATACTGGAAGGAGTTTAACAGAGGGCTACAAAGATGATGAGGAGACTGGAACATCTCTCTTATGAGGAAAGGCTGAGAGACCTGGGTCTGTTTAGTGTGGTGAAGAGAAGACTGAGAGGGGACCTTCTCAATGCTTATCAGTATCTAAAGGGTTCACAGGATGGGGCCAGACTCTCTTCAGTGGTGCCGAGTGACAGGACAAGGGGCAATGGATGCACGCTGCAACATAGGAAGTTCTGCTTAAACATCAGTAGAAAATTCTTCACCGTGATGGTGATGGAGCCCCTGGAACAGACTGCCTGTAGAGGTTGTGGAGTGTCTCAAAACTTGATTGGACATGATCCCCTGGAACCTGCTTTAGCAAGAGTGGTGGGCAAGGTGATCTCTAGAGGTCCCTTCCAACCTGTACTGTTCTGTGATATTACTTCTCCAGTCATCTACCTTAGTCAAGAAAGCTTTCCTGAACAGACACTTTGAAGGTGGAAGAGGTGGGCTTTCTTCTTTTAATCTACCCAAAAGCAAGAGGAAAAACCAAATTGATTCTAAACCAAAAAAGGAGTCTTAGTGTCAAAATGTCTGTAGCCTTTAGGGCACTGCATTGTCTGGTTTCTTTTTTTTTTACATAAGGAGAGTCCATTGTAACTTTATTTCTGTCTATTGCTTTATCTTCAGTGCAAACCAAAAGAAAACATTTTTTCTGAATTTAATGCCCGTGTCATAGTTCTGCAGCCTGTGTGGTTACTGCTGTGTTCCCACTAAATGAGGAGAAGGTCCAGTAAAACCTGGCTTTTGTCTGTAAAGTCAGTTGTTGGGTTTAAGAAACTTGGATGGTTCCCTTTTTCCCCAATTAGATGTCAGATGCAGCTATTTGAACTGGGTTTAATCTTTTATTGCAATTGCAGGAACACTAAAAGATGGAGGGAAGAAAGATCACCTTCCTATTCCTCAAGTGATTTCTTTAAAAAATAAAATAAAATGGGTTTTCTCTTGTCTCAGAAACAGATGTTTGTTTAAACCTAGTCATGAACATGTACTCAGCTTTAATTTATTGTTTAATTTTGTACCAGTCTTTTGTAAATGAACTGCCTGAGGAACAAGCAAATAGGAGTTTTAGATACACTGAAGACTTGGAATGGGGCTGCTGTCAGCAAAGTTAAGCAGCCCAGGAAAAGAAACAAAACTGCTGACGAAGCAAGCTCATGTATATAGATAATTGTCAGGGTTTGAAAGATGCAGGAACTTCAGTTTGCAGCACATCTCCAGTTAAGTCTGAGTAATTGAGTTGGGTCCAAATCAAATCTGAAATATCAAAACTCAAGACTTCTAAAATGTGATTTTTTTTCTGCATTGTTTTATTTTTTTTCAGCTGTAGGAATCTGTGTTCTTGGCTGTGTCCGTTCGTTTCATACACACTGCATCTGAGTGCAGACAGGTCTGAAGTGGAGATGTGATACAGCTGGTATCTTTAAATTATTTTTGACCAGATGTGAAATAGGCCCACGGAAATTTCATGATGATCATCTTGGGTTTTTTTGGTATGGAAATTCTTACCTGATAAGCAAACACAAATGTCTGAGAATGAGGTTTTGAACTAAACCCAAGCTTTAAAACTTTCTCTGAATTGTGACCGTATATTTTCACAGATTATAGGCATTATAAGCACAAATTTACATGCATTTTTACTGAATCTATTTATCCAATTTGTCCTACCCATCATAGTTGATTTGAATTCTTCCTCTTAAAAGCTGCAGAAAAATTGTCTGCGCTTGACTTAATTCACTTAATCTGGTGTGTATTTCTTATTCAGAATTGGAAGAGGGAGCACCCAGTCCATCCAGTGCCCCATGTCTGGCTTTTCATGGGGGCGGGGGAAGTGGTAATGCACTGACTATTTCAGTCCTAAAAATAAATTAATGAATACTAAATTTAGGTCTGGAAAATTGGCTTGAAATAGGCAAATTATAGTTGACCATATGTGGAGAAAATAAAAAAGATTAAATTTTATCCTGTTAGCATGCTTCTGTTTGACAGTTTTTACTAAACATTTCTGGTTGTAGCAAACATTTCTGGTTTGTTTTGGTTTTTCTTGTTGTTGTTGTGTTTTTTATGTGCGAGGGGTTTTTTTTGTGAGGTTTTTTTGTTTGTTTTGGTTTGGTTTTTTTTTAATAGCATTTATGGGCTAAGAGTTATGGACTATACTTTTCATTTCATCTTGGTTTTATTTTAGTATCTGTTTTGGGAAGTTAGCATGTAGGTTTTTGAATATGCACATCTGTCGTAAGGATGGAAAACCAATAGAGGCCTGATGGTGTACTGTAATAGGAGAAGATTAAAATCCTGTGTTCCATGGAAAAGAATAGGAGCAGAACACTGAGACAGGACACTTGAAAAAGCAGCATTTAAACTGTTACTGGATTGTTCAGTTACCATTTGTAAACCTTGTAACCGTGAGGCATTTCAGCCATTGTAAATTACTAGTGTATAAATATTTAAATTATACTAAATATAAAGATAAACATTTCTATTATGCTTCAAAATTTGTAGATCATCAGTAACTTCCTATTCTTCATGAAGTTCAATTTCATGCAAGAGTAACTGATGTTTTCAGGGCAGTCAGTGGTGCTGTGGCTTCTGCAGAGCTTGTAGTTGGTGAGGGAGAAGAAACCAAAGAGAAATAATTCTTAATTTGACATACTGAGGCCATTGTGACAGTGTATCCCATATCACGGTATTAAACCTGGGTGTTACTATATTAGTCATTTAATGCATCATCGTAATTGTATAATGATTGTATTTTATATACCCAAGTTTGTTCCCATTAGCTTTTAGTTTTAAATCATTAAAGGCAGATGTTAATTTCTATGTGAATTAGAATACATTTTTTTTTTTTCCCTTAATCAGGTCAGTCTCCTGTAGCAAAATACTCCTGTAGATTTTGACTTCACCCTTTATTGAAGTTTTCCTTTTTCAAATCGAAACAAAGTATTTCTAATTTTTTTTCTAATTAACTGAAACTAGGACAGAGTGAAAATGTGTTTTTTATTATTTTAATAGTATTATTTGAAATTATTGTCTTATAATGAATGAAATTTCTCATGATTCTTCCTGCTTACTAATTTGCCTCATTGTCTGGTTGCCTTGCATTTAATCAGCAAGAGCAAACTGTAGATAGATCACCAGGAATCTGTCAGGAGTATCTCTGTAGCGCTGCGCCTGCTGACAAGGGTATGGAAACGTGCTGGAAGTGACAGGCTCAGTCCACTGGGGATTTCATCTCTTGTCAGAAACACAATGACTGGCATCTCAAAATCTTCAGGTAGAAGATGCAGTAACTCAGCTCTGGTCTGGGGCATTGTGCTTATCTAGCAAACCACCTGCTTTCTCTCTGGATTAGTGTGCTGCTCTTATTTTGCTACCAGTAAGCAGCAGAAATATGTTTATTTTGGTAGTAACTGTTTCTAGAAATGTCTGGTTTTATGTTTACATTTACTGTTGAGTTGAATTACGTTGCATGGTTAACTGCAAATGAGAAGTTTTCAGCTAGTTCTGACAAAGACCAAGCGGCAATCAGTTACTACTTAGAGAAATATTACAGTTATTTGGTGTTAAGTATGAGGCAAAATAGCAATGGTGAAACTGTATACTCCCAACTTCTTTGCTGTGCTTGTATTGCCAAAGATGCTTTAACATTCATAATGGTTCATGCACTAAAAAAATAAAAATATAAATCTGGGTTAAGATTTTGCTGTCCTGAAGTTAGAGGGTTGATTCAGTCTTCATCTGATCACAGCAATTAAATCCAAATTTAAAACCATCATTACTCTTGAAAAATGGATTTTGAAGTTCTAAAAGAAACAACAATAAAATGATCTTTCCAAGAGTAAAGATTCCCACTGTCTGTGTGTGTTTCTGATGAAGGATGGAAGGTTTAATGAATGTGGAAAAAAGAGAGCAACCGAATCTTACTCATAATTCTTTGTTTGCTGCTTAAAATGATGGTAACCAAGATCTCTGTGTGATTGCACATCATTTGCTGTCCAACTGGGCTCTTGTTTCTGAGAACCAGACAAAGTTACAAACATTTGAAATAGTCTGAAGTTGCTAAGTTGTGCAATACTGAAAGGAAAGAATTAAGAGCTTCTGGGGTTGGTTGGGTGGTGTTTGGTATTTTCTTTGTTTGTTTGTTTGTTTTACTTTTAACTACTTCTAATATCAATTCAAATATCTGATTTTCATTTGGAAAATGGAATACCTGGGGAAAAAAAGACTGTAGTATTCGAAAGATATGATAAACTCTTTCCCTTTTTGCCTGAACCAGGTCTCTCTCTTTGCCTGTACCAGGAAACCACCCCAAACTCAAACCCCCAGTATTTTATAGTTCTTTGCCAGGGCAAAATATTTTTAGTTTTATTTTTTTCTCTCTTCCTGTTAAAAGACAGGAAGCTAATCCTGCCCGAGACACTAAGTGCTTATGGAAGAAATTACACCGCAGGGACTCAACCTGCAGTTACAGCTCAGAGTTGATGGGATATCATATATTAAAGTGGTGAAGCTGCACTGAATCGCAGCTGAGTGGCATGTGTCTGTAGCAGGGACAGGTATGTGATCTAAAGGATTTATTTTTTTTTTTTAAACCCGGAGCCCCAAGTGACATACGTATCTGGATCCCAACTGGGATGTCAGCGATCTGTTGTCACATTAGCAATTCACCAGTGCCTTAAAGGCCCAAACCTGCGCTCCTATAGGTCTGTGCAGAATCCAGCAGTTGTCTGCCTGCCAGGGTGAACCTGCTTTTTCACCCCTCTCCAATCCCCCCCGCCTCGAGTTTTCAGTCAGACTTAAGATTATTACAGCTTCTGTAAGTACACTGATAAATAGCAAACCATTCCATGTTTTTTGAACAGTGCAGTAATCTATTCCTAACTCCTAAACCGCTGCTGACATACATGTTGCAGATGTAAAGTTACCACAGATTGCAGCACCTCTACACTTTTCTTATTCTAGTGTCTACTTGACTGTTCAAAGGTCGTCGTGGTTTGTTCCTCTCTTGAGCAATGCATTGTGTGCTGGGTACACAACATTACATGGAGTTTTATTCAGGACGTGCTGATAACAGACTTGAATTGCCAGTTTGCTTGATGCTAGATCATGTTTCCTGCTTTGCAGGCCGTTTAGTGTGGAAATTGGTCTAATTTACTTCAATTTAAATGTTAATGATCCTCTTTTTCTTGAAGCAAAGGGAAACATGCACAATCACTCTGAAAATAAAGATTTATTCTCCTGACAATCCTAGTAATAACTTTATGTATAAGAGCCCCTTTAAATACGTGTTTTGCTATTTGGCATTAAAATATTTCTTACGTACACCACTTTTTAAAAGCATTGATCAGAGACTAAAATTCCAGGCTCAATCTGAAATTATATGCACCTATTTGAAGCCAGTAAAATGAATAAAATTGATTTGCTTTTGCTGTTGTCAGTTTTTTGCAGCATAATAGTTACGGAAACCTCAAAGTGCTTTACAAATTTTGGGAGTGGAAATGTAAATATTTTATCAAGTGTGCAGTGAAGTTTTCTCATATGCTTTGTTTTGGAAACTTTGGCCACCTGTATTTATATAACAAGTAAAGGTTCTAAAACATGCTAAGTAGCTTGCTTAAAAAACCACATGCTGTTATAACAGGAAGCAATCCTTGCCTTGGTGAGATTCCTTCTAGATAAGTATTTATTTAGGATAGAGCAGAATCGGGTATCCATGGTTCATCATGTCAGTCGATCCTTAGGATAAAACAGAATCAGGTATCTGTGGTACAGATGCGTGGCTGGAGAAGCAGCAGCCTGTACATGTGGTTGGCCAAACCTGGGGACTCTGGGTGCCATATGACAGGGGCCTGCAGATGGCTGTGTTCTGCAACACTGCAAGCAAGAGAGAGGGATTTTGAATGTTTTTCTCAATTGTTGTGATTATTGGGCTGTCTAATGCGTTATAACAAAACACAGTTGCAAAGCTGGTGCTGGAGGGGAATGCTAAAGAGCACCACTGATGTTCTAACATCTTGATAGGCTGGGCTTGCTCCTTTCAGTAAAGGTGATGGTGAGAAATTAGCTAGTCTGTTCTTTAAAACATTTACAAAGGTATTAATTTTGTATTTCAAGTGACTGTTGCTGCCCCTTTCCTTTTTTTTTTTTTCTCCTTTCTTTTTTTCCCCTTTCCCTCTTGTCACATTCCTGTAATGAAGAGGAGGAAGGACACACCCTAGACATCCAGAAGTCATGCTGGATAAAATTAGATGAATGTTGATATGAACGCAAGTAATTTTTGCAGTCGGGGTTCTCCTCCTTTTATGTCTCTCCCTGTGCTGTGAAAAGGGAGATTCTCTCACAACTTCTGCATTGCAACTTTGTGTTTATTTTGCAAGAGAGAGGGGATTTTTTTTTTTTTTTTCTTCTCTATCAGTCTGTTGAAGCAGTTTGTGACGTTTAGTCATTTTAGGTTACTTACTAATCCTTCACTGAACAGGCATGTGTACGTATACAGCAGTGTAAAGAAAGTTGCTCTAAATAAAGTAAATGTGGATATTACAGAAAGCTCTACGTGCAATCGGAACGTAAGGAAATACATCTGCTTTCTTT
Organism: Ceryle rudis; assembly: GCA_033439905.1. NCBI lineage: Eukaryota > Metazoa > Chordata > Aves > Coraciiformes > Cerylidae > Ceryle > Ceryle rudis. The sequence goes on along the minus strand of JAAGNO010019663.1, from coordinate 170,919 downwards.
AAAAATGCAAGAACTGCTTATGCTAACAGCTGGAGCTGCCACTAATTTTTATTTTGCTGTACAAATATTCTTTATAGGCAAAGGTGCTAAAGCAGTTATAACTACATCACATTTGCTGTTTGGAATATCATTTATTGGCTTTGGATTAGGTGTCTTAATTACTTGATTGCTGTATTTCGGATTTGAGTAAATGTCTCTTCACTTTTGTGGCATTCCAAGTATAATTAATATCAGCAAAAAATATTGGAGTCATTAGCCTTTAGTGTTCAAAATTTTTCTTTTTTTTTTTTGTCAAGATGGAAGATTGTGTCAATAAGAAAACAATTTTCATTTCAAATGGGTGCACATAAATATGTAGACCTTAAAAAGCTATGAATTGTTTTTATGAATTTTAATGGATGGTATGGTGCAGCATTATGCACAGGAAATGAATGGCATAAATTACAGGAGTAGACTAATTCATATCATTTTCCTGTAACTCATTTCAGATGTGTTAGTCGCATCTGCGTGCCACGTAGACAAGTCGTCGTCGCAGACGTTGTGAATCTTGTCACACAACACTGAAACTCATCCGTTGCTAAACTGAAATATGGTATCGTGGTGCTAATCAAAGCCTCTCCCACTGTTTGGGAGAGGTTGACGAGGGGAGGTTTGCTCTGTCTGCTAGGCAATGTAAGGGAAAGGATATAACAAGAAGTACTGATGCATTTTAATGCTGTATTGATGTTACTGTGGTTTCCTACTATCTTTCAACTGCATTAATTTTTTTCAGTAAGTTAAATAAACGTTAAAGTAGAAAGTAACCAAGTAACTGCACGTTTCATTCTTCATGTCCCTCGTTGAGCTAAGTAAAGGATTATTTGCCAAAGTGCTGTTATTGCTCTATACAGTTATTTATTTTCCATTGGTGGTAAGGACAGAGCGTTGTATGTGGTCACAGGGTGAATTGATGGATAATGATAGGAAGTGTATCACACAATTTCTAATAGACACCAGCAGACAGGAGTTTTGTTTCTTTCTCTGAAGTCTATGATGAGAGTGAAATGTGTTCAAGGACAGAACAGGACACTCGCTATAGGCAGGCATGTGTTTAAGATGGAAGGGTCACAGTCTTATCTGTTAAAAAAAAAAATCATAACCCATCATTCAAGTGTAGCTGCGGTTTCAGAAGTAGTCAGAAGGCTACAGAAAGACCGATGTGCTGAACTATGGAGGTAATTATTACTGGTCAGCTTCTGTGACTTTCCTTAGCGGCATAGAAAAATCAGGTTCAAAGCAGAGTCATGCTGAGCTTCAGATAGGTGCTTGTGGGGGAGGAAGTAGAAAAGACTGTAAGTAGAAATGAGGCAGTGACTTAAAGCTAGGAGATGTGTTTCCAACCTAGTGGCCACAGACTCAGAGTCAGTAGACTATTCCAAGGATCCATAAGGGTAATGAAGAAACCCAAAACTTGTCAGCTGACCTAAAGTCATTCTGCAGGATTCTGAGCTGGCAGGAGAAAACTTCAAGGGTCAATAAAATAGAAAACTCCTGAGTTAGAACTTAAGTGACTTAAGTGCCCAGCCCCATCCTCAATTAGATTTTCTGGAAGATTAATTACTGATAACTAATTGGATACTAGATTACTTCCCTACTAACACTTTAATTAACTGTCATTAAAATTTCAAGTTTGGATTGCACTTTGTACTGAAGGTTTCATACAAAGTCTTATGGCTTTTAAAAGATGCTGTGCTTTTTTAAAAAAACTTTTAATTTCCCATTAAAAAGAAAGATCAGAAAAAAATGCTGTTCAACTGCTTTTTATTTTAGCCATCTTTAATAGGAGTATTAGCCTTTGAAACATACCTAATTTCACAAAAACAGAACCTAGATTCTCTAGCGTATTCAAATATGCACAAATGGGCACTGTAGAGCAGGTAGCTGAAAATCAAACATTGTGTCAGAGCTGCAAAGGGATATCACACAGACATTGTACAAGACCTTTTCAGAAGTTATTTCATTAAAGCACTAACTCGAGATAGTATTTATGATCATGTTTAATCTCAAATATAGTTAAAATAATTTATTAGCAGTTGAGTTTAAGCACTCATCTATGGATTTAAGTCGGTAGCTTACTGAATTCAGAGGACTCGACAAGTTCTCTAACTTTAGTCATCCCTGAAGAATAAACCCTTGTAGTTTTTTCCAGCTCTGAAAGAATACCAATCTGTGACTTTTCTGCTGATTTAAGTAAAACAAAAATATGTCCCAAATAAATAGTTCTTTCTTCAGAAGGAATACCTTTCCCTCCCATCCACCCTGTGCAGTGCAGCATTAGGTAGCAACACATGAACATTTCAAGGAGTGCAGGTCACATGAGATCAGAGGCCAGTTCATCCTACAGCAGGCAGTGTGAAGATCCCAGGTTACCCAATATTTGTTTACATGTCTCCACGTGATTTCACATTGCCTGATGTCAGCGTGCCTTTTGATACAAATTTCTTTCAACTGAATGCAAATTTCCACAGCGCAGGAAGCGGTAACGCCTGGGAGCAATGCTGCTACATAACTGACTGCAGATATTTTCCAAGTATAATTATTCTTTCCTTTAGATATGTTCACATAGGAAGATGTCTTTCGCTGTGGAAAAATTTTCCATGTTCTGATGATTTGCCATTTAGAAATAGTTATGTTCTCATCCTGGATGTCCATTCAGCAAGGATACTTAGAAATCAGTGGCCTAAAGATACCTGCTTCTTCTTGCAGCAATTTTCAGATACTTCCTTGACTCCTGACATTTTTTTTTTCTTTTTGAGGCATGCATTTTTTTAATGTATCTTCTACCCAGATTCCAGCTAGATTCTTATTTCAAAACAGGTCTTCCTCTTTATCCTCTTAATTTCCTTTATGCAAATAGTAACCCATAGAAGAATAACAAACATACAAAGGAGTTGAATAAAACAAATCTACAAAGAAAATCTGTTCATAAATGGAAAAATTAAATAGACTTTATTCTATACTGTTATTCTCATTACACTTGTGCCTATTTTTATGTTCCCTGAAATGGCTAGAACTAATATCAAAGGTTACATGCAGTATCAGTAGGCTTGTGGGGGTTTGTTTTTAGAAAAGAAAAAGCTCTGCAGCTTGGAGATAAAATGTAATGTAGTAGTTGCTAAGGTAACTGCATGTTTTTGTGAATAGTGGAACAAATTAGGTGAGCAAAACATCTGTAAATTGTCAATAGGTAGGTTACAGCTGCCCTTAAGCTGCAGGAATTAACCTCTTCAGACCTGCCAGCAAAGCCAAGGAATGTGGTGATGGGTCTTCAAAGGGCCTGTGAGTAGGGATGGGTGCAGCTTGTGTGTGAGCATGAAAACTGGCTGCTTTTGTTTCATCTGGAACGATAGAATGGGTTTGTTTTCCTGCCAAGTTCAATGTGCTAGTCTTATCTTCTGCCTCTAGTGAGGCTGTGTCTCCGAGGATCGTTCTGGAGAAAGAAGAGCTGAGGGATCCTGCTCCAAAGGATAGGACCTTATGTTCTTGTCATACCTGGCTGTGTGAGGACTGGTGTGTGTCCTGAGTACTGCATCAGGGGTAGCCAGTTCTCATTTTCAGCTTCTGCTTGGGGTGGTTCTTGATTGAGTGCACTCCTAAAAAAGAAGTGCAGACTTGGTCCCCTGGAGAGTCACCTGTAGAGGCCCCATGCATCCAGACCTCCTCTGAGAACTCACAGTAGCTGAGTGCATACGCAATTACCTTTGTTTAACCTCACATTTTGACAGCTTTAAGTAGATGAAGCCTAGATGTTATTGTCAGCTGCTTTCTGCACGTAACCAGCTTGCTCTCTGCCAACTACTGGTGACCGGTGGGACATGTTTTGAAAAGGTCTGAAACATAAATTTTACAGGATGAAAGCCTGATGCTGTTATGTGATTACTTTAAAGAGTGATGGTTTGGGACTCCAGTCAAAATCTGGCCTGTATCTATGGAGAGGTAGATATGATCTTATTTGGAAAGAGAAGCTTATTGAATTTCTTTCAGCACACCAGAGGCTAAAGACTAAAGATGAGAGTAGTAAGAATAGCAAATACCTGAGTGATTCCAAATCCTTTAACAGTAAAAATACTGGCCTCATTGCCATTCGCAGCAGGGATTATTTTCCAGAAGAAAAGTTCAGGTATGTCTAGATCTCGGTGATTTCATGCGCCCTGCCCATATTTCTGAGTGCCCATCTCCGGGCTTAAAAAAGATCTTTTGTTTTCTACCCTTGACATGTCTGCCTTGACTTCCACACATTGAACCAAAGGTGTGTCAACAAGATAGCAGATGCTTGAGTTCCGCTGAATGGAAAGAACCAACAGTTCTTAAGTGGATAATCAGTACAGAGGTGAGGCTTTTATCATCCCAGTCTCATCGTTAATTGTCCAGACTGCAAAATCATCTGAGCTCAGCATGCCATAGCAGGATTAGCAGTTTCTGTGTAAGACAGGAGCAGAGAGGTTACGGGGTCAGGGTAATTTGAAATGTGGAGGCAAAGCTTCGTATGATTTGTTTCCAGTGTTGGTCCTTTACAAGAATAAAATTAATTAACACTATATGAAATGGGAGGTGAGGGGAAACGCCCACATGTCGTGAACTGTCTTCCTCATCTTTATCAGATTCATTCTCAAACAAAGGCACAAAGTGTACAGCTACCTCCCCAGGAGAACACGGATACAGAGGCGGCTCTGCAGGTAGTTTTGTAAAGACCACTTTCACTGAAGGTCACGGGGATTGGTTTGAGGGCAATTCAGGCCTGCCAGTGCTGGAAGTTCCAGCTGACTTGTTTCCTCCCACCACTAGATGTTTTGAATAAGCTGGAGCTCCTGCCCCGAACACGGCTTTGTGGCTTGTCAAGTGAAGCAACTTTTGCATGAGAGTTGCACTCAACTTCTCAGGAGCTTTCCCTATTCCTGGTAGGTACCAGCAGAGTTGCACCTATTTTGGGTCAGATTCGTTATATGATGCAGCAGATGCTTTAGAGCTAATGGGTCAGATTTGTAGTTTAAAAAGAAATAAATATGGAGTAACTTCAAATGAAGTCCATTATCAATTAGCTACCAGTAACCTGCTGTAGAATTTGGTTTGGTTTGTTACAGTTTTGAAATGCAGTTGCATAGATAAATGCAGCTTTTAATTTTCTAGGAATTTTGAGTGTGGTTTTTTTTTTGTTTGGGTTTTTTTGGTTGGTTTTTTTTGTTTGTTTGTTTTGTTGGTTTTGTTTGTT
>JAAGNO010019663.1:142803-165571 GCA_033439905.1 Ceryle rudis | reverse complement strand
TTGTTTTTGTTTTTTTGGTTGGTTCTGTTTGTTTTTCTAGGAAATTCTACAATTGCTGTTATGTGAATAATTTTAATGAGTAATTTTCTAATCCTGTCAAAATTTTTACTGGTAAGTTTTGTATTTAATAGTGTAAATTGACCTTCAATAATGAGACTGTGCTGTAGGACATTATGTAATAAATCTGCCTTATTAATTCAGGAATTAGGAATCAGTAAAAATTAGCTTTAATATGGGAGATGAGGCACAGACAGAGCTATATAAAGTTTGGGTTTGCTGATCTGTACACAGGATCTAAAATGTTCTGCAGAGGGCATCACCATAGGCAGGTAACATTTTATAGAGAGTTATTTGGTCTTCAAGTATAGACTACCTAGGTGAAAGAGATCTATTTGTCCCCACTCAGAATTCTTCTTCATTTCATTCCTTTTAGCTCAGTGTTTACTAGAACCCCATTTTGGAGACACTTTGAAATCTAACCACCTGGGCTCAGAACTGGACCGTGGGATTCTTAAAGATTTCATAAAAGTGACAATAGTGTCGGCCTGACATTGCTTGCATCCATTCCCATGGTGTTTTCCACCTCACTTAATTAACTTCTTTGTGTCACTTCAAGCTGCTTGCAACCAGAATTGCTTTTTACTGTGAGATTTGAGACCACAGAAAAAAGAATAAGTTGTTAGTGTGGGGCCTTATGCAACTCTATCAGTTTTCATCCTCACTTTCCCAAAAGTGAGACGATGAGATGCTGAGAGTTCTCACAGAGAGGGTAGGACTTTGGGCACTATATGAAATACATAGGCAGATAAAGAAACAAACCCCAGTTTCATGCAGCTCTCATGTTGTCTTTTTTTAGATGGTAAATGCTTATTATGTACACTTCAAAATTGCACATCCCGTTATCTCTGTGCTTTGCAGTGTACGCTTCCAAATAGCATTATCAGATCAGGGATATAAACATATTCATAAAATATGGATTTTTATAAATATATTATTGTTTGCTTTCTCTTGCATTTATCTGGAGAATTTACTTTCACGGTATCCCTCTTCTCCCGGTGAGAACACGGATTTCTCCACTGCAGGCCTCCTTCAACAGCAATAGTTTTCTTTCTTCTCAGTCCCTACTTTGCTTACTCCAGTTGTTTTACTGTTAATTCCTCAGTTTCCTTCAGGACATCTCTTAATTAAAAGATATGAGCCTTTAATTATTCTACAACTCCAACAAGGTCTTTTGAGAGGATAAAAACTGTCAGTCCATGGCAAATGTTGACACCTGCATAATATCTACCACCTTTTGGATGAACAGTAATTATTTCTCAGAAGAACAATCTCAAAGCTTTATAAGAAAACTATTCTTGTTACTGGCCTCTGACAGGAAGATCCAGAATGTTAACAGTTGTCAATCTGAAATGCATTTGGAGCCTATCCAGAAAATGCACTTTTGGCCTATTAAACAGAATGTATGATTTTATGTATTAAAAACCCCTCCCTCTCTGTAGACAGCAAATTTTATTCACAAGAATTGGACCTAAAAGGTAAAACTGAAACAAGAATTTCCTTTTTTCAGCCTTACAGTAAAGTCTGTTTGCAATCTGTCAGTAGGAGAAGTGGAGGAGTTGACCGAACATTGGAGTTCAGACATGATAGCTAAAACCATGGTTTTTATCTACTTTATTGATATTTCAGTAGTTTACTGGATCAAAGATGAGACAAGTGGAGCAAACCCATTGCCACTGAAAGTGTGGCAGAATGATTTTGTACTGTGGTGGTAAATATAAAATATGTGTGTGTGGGATGGATGGAAAGGGAAGGTGTTTCTGTGCCTGATGGCAAGGGGCTGTGACAGCAAAGAGGAGGAGGAGTGACAGCGGTATGTATCCCTCCACGTTGCACGCAGCTCCTTAAACTGCAGACAAGTGTTGGTTCTTTGTGTGGTTTGTTTTTCCCTTAGAGAAGGTCATAACTCCTGAACTACCTTGAGGTTCTTTGGATCAAGAAGAATTTTTTTGGCTTATAGTCAGTAAGAAAGGAAAGGAAACCAAAATTGGCCCAATAACCAGAGACATGATAATCATTGTGACAAATGGAAAAGGTATCAATTATAAGAGAATTCAGACAAGGAGTTGGGGATTTAAACCACAATGAGAATCGTGGCTGGTTTTGACAAACGGGAAACATAAATACAAGAGACATTTTATGTTGCCAACAAATGGAACAAATTCTGGGGGGAAAAAAAAAACCCATGACCTTTGTTTCTGAAACTCATAACAATGTATTTATAAGGGATTTTGCTGCAGCAATAAATGTACAGTGGATCCTGTATCTTACCTAGAGTATTCAGCCTGGGTGAATATTGTAAATGACACATAAATGTGCTTCTAATGGGTATTACTGTGTTATAATAAGAAAGTGACGTTTTCATTCTGTACAAATGTATAGAAAAGCAGTATGGTGTATCGTGTGGTTGTTGTACTTCAGGATCTAATGCTGGAGGAGGAAGTGCTTTATAATATGGGAGGTGGGCAGGATTTTACAGTGTGTCATTTCATACTTAACTGTAAAAGTAATACTTTCTAGTGGAATTACTATTTTAAATGGAGCCATAGTGTTTTTGAAGAGTTGAAGCATGGGGGAAGTTGAATTTGTGCTTGAATATAGTGTACTGCAAAAGGGGTGCTCTTGATGTCTGAGTTGGCTGCTAATTAGATTAAAGTACATAAGCTCCATTGTTTTTCTCTTCATAAGGAGGTTCATAGGCATTAAAAGCAAAGGCGTGTTCTGTTTCTGGAGTGATATTTGTTATAGTACAATACCTTCCCTGGAATAATCAGAAAATGGGAGTAATTTGGCTGTACCAATTATTTACATTTATTTGCATTCAGATATATATTGCTGAGATATTTTTCAAAATAGCCAAATAAGGTGTGCTATTAATAACTGACATAACTGGAATCGTTGTCCAGAAGACATGAATGTTTGAAAACAGGGGATAGCTTTCTTGCTTGCCACACCTTACAAGTTTGGAACCAAGAACCTGAAGGTGGATTCAGGTTACCCTGTGCTCTGAATCCGAGAGTTGAGTGTTTGAGAATAGTCTCTTGGAGACTGATCGTTATTGTGGGTGTGTGTTGAAGATTTGTGATGCAAATACGTGGAGTGTGGGGTTGAGATTAGAATCAAATTGATGACTAGAAGGCCAAAAGCTGAGATAACATTGATCTAAGGGTCATGAAGGGTCTTTTGGGGCTTTTATTTGCATATAGTCCTGGGACTTTAAAACAGTTCTCATTCCTCTGAATCACCAGCTGAAAAGCTAAAAACTGAGCTAACTATGGAGCAGAATAGGACTGCAAGGCCTTTGGGAGGATGGGATGACACCTTTAAGATGTAACTGTGGTCTTACTTCTGTTAATGTTGGTATGTTGTTGATATTGAGGGGTATGTACCAAGGTCAGAGAGGTTTTAGTTGGTAATAGAGGCCCAAGAAATTTGATGGGCAGAGTATTGACTGCTAGGATATCTAGCACATACACTTAATAAACTGTCAATAGGGTTGTAGAAAGGGAAATAGCTTTATTTAAAGAAAAATTATCATGGATGATAATTTAAAGGAGAAAAATGCCAGTATAAAAGGATATATCATTATTTAAAATGCCAAAAGGCTTTATTAAATTCAGAATCTCCTCTTATTTTAACTGCTGAAAATTCAGAGAAGCCCTTTTGACCTTCCAGTGTTTAACAATTGTCAGTGGTTGAGCCATTATATTCATAAGCAGTTTTACAGTACATCTTGCAGCACATACCTATTTATATTAATACCTTCATACCACAACCTGAAGCACAGCTTCTTTCTAATCAAACATTCAGTTACAAGTGGCCCACTGAAAAGATTAATGAAATGCAGACTTTATTAGCCGCAGTGGAACATGTAATTTGCCTACTGAAGGTACGACAATCGCTCACCTAAACCCACACCTTTGACCACAGGAACTGAATGTGTTTGATTTCTGAGAGTGTTTAAAAGGGATAATTGGCTGATGCAGAGGATGGGAGCATCCTGAGTTAGGTGGCACTGTGTGTACCAGGTGAGAGGAGAACTTGCCTGGTGACTTGCATTCTTTCCCTCTTTCCACTGCGGTCCTTTGGACGAGGTTACGGGTGAACACGCAGGTCAAACAGTATCAGTGTGTGCTGATGCCCAGCTCATGCTCAGCACATGCCCTCCCTGTGGCACACAATTATATGTTAGGTGAACCCACGTACTGCAAAAGAGAGTTTGAAGGGCTTTGAGGAAAAGCAAAATCAGACTGGTTTAGTTTTTCCCCTACAAAACGTATAGGAATAATCTAGGTATGGCCTTCTGGTAGGAGTAGCAATTAATTGCTTAAATACTGATCCAAGTAAGAAATGATTGCATTGTAGTATACTTTTTCATTTTTTTTTTTTTATCATTATTATTCTCTGGACAATACAGATATCCTTCAAAGATGCCAGTAATCCTGTGTGGCAATCCTTGCTCATTTGTCGTTTATACTTCTAGATCCCAATGAAAAGAGGTTTAAGAGGTAAATCAATGTTCTGTCTCCTCCTGACTTGCCTTCAGATTTGTGCAGTTTTAGTCCAGACTTTTTAATAAAATGGATTTGTGTGGTGATGCTGTCTGTAGGTGCATGGTTTTGGGTTTAGTGTTAGAGAAAAAGGAGCCCAACAGCAGGTGGAGCAATGAACTGTTTACGTCTTTGTATTCTGATATTGCATGTGCTTTTTTACTTTGTACTTGCTCCACCTCTTTCTCCTCAGGCTGTTCAGATCACTTGTCAAACATCTGCCTGTCCAAACAAAAAAAAAAAAAGAAAAAAGATTGCCTTTCTATGTGGAAGATTAATTGGGTTATTTCAGTCACAGGACAGTTGGCAGCTTTTTTAAAAATGGGGGGAGAAGCGACACAAATTCTAGCAGCTATTGATTAATAATAGATGTATATTCAACGGGATGGAAGATAAACTGCTCTTTCCAGGGATTTGATAGATAGGATACTTGCTTCCCAGTTTCCTGGGGAGCACTGCAGGCACCTCTGTTAGGCAGCAGAGGGTGTTGCTTAATGAATTTCCATTGATTACACGATAGAGAGCATTGATCAGGCCTCTGTCACCAGTCAGGTCTTTGCTGCTGCTTCTGCCAACCTTCCTCCAGCAGAAAGTAACAGTTTCCAAAAGCTATTTTCCCTTTTCTTTTCTTTTCTGCTATTTCTTTGTGCTATTAAGGACTGACATGAAATGAAGTACGTTCCTGGAAAAGATCAAATCCTAGCAAAATCGGCCCAGAGAGCAGCACGCTTTCTTTATCAATTACTTGGTTTAATGTGTAAAGTGTCCAGCAGAGTGTATAATCCAGTGTTTTGGTCAATTAGTGAATCAATATAATCCAAAGCTGATTTATAAACTGCACACAGGCAACCCAGGGAACAGGATCTTTAAAGCTGATAGCATCAGCCAGCACCTCTGAAGTTATAATGACAAAAGGGCTGGTAAGAGGGTAACTAAATGCTAGATTGCTTTATAATGCCATTGTGAATAAAAGGGACTCTGCTTTTTGTACCCTATATGAGGAAAAAGCATTGTTGGCCTACTATAGCCCTTTGTGATTTTGTGTGCCGTAGCTGTATGTGGATAGATAGCTACTTCTACTAGAAAGGGGAAAGCAAAATAGAAAGAAGCAAAAGAAGAGATTGATAGTAGAACTAGTAGAGAACTTCATGAAACAGTAATTCCTAATCCACTTGCAGAGCGGAATCCTGTAGTGTTTCAGATGCTCTCTGCACGTCGTACACCATAGAAGTGGTTCAGGTTTTTGTTCTCTTCTGTCATTGGTATTGTGCATGTTTGTCTTGTAAATTTTTTTTTTTTTCATTTTTTTTTCCCCCGTGTATCTGAGCTTTGTTGTTTGTCAAAATTTGGATTTATTTTTAAAGATTCCCTGTCACCTTTCGTTCCTGCAAGTGTCCTGGTATTTCTCTTGAATTTCACACTAGGCTCATACATGACTACGTTTCAGTACTGCTGCAGACCTCCTCATATGAAGGCCACACCACTGAAGTATTGAGAACTGTATAGGATTAACTAGATAGGTATTAACGTGTTGGTGGGTTAACAGATGTTTTCCTGCTTGTTAGCAACAAAGGTCACATGAACACACAAATTTCCTCTGTCTGCAGAAAGTACTCTGTATTTTTGATTTGGTCTCATATTGTGCTGAGCATCACCAGCAATATCCAGTGGCCCACTGTTGATAATTTTTTTCAGATAAAAAGGACAAGTTTAATCCAGATAGCAAGTAGCTATTTGAAATACTGTTTACTTTTGCTATCTGGTGTGGACTGCATCATGTGGCACTTCTTGTGGTGGTTGTTGTGTGTTGGTTTTTTTTTGTTTTTTTTGGTTGGTTGGTTGGTTTGTTTTGTTTTTCCTGTTATGTGCATGAAACCTATCTAAGATAGCTAATCTGCTGCTGGGTCACTGTGCTCCAGAACGTAGGATCTCTTCAATTTTTCACCACAATCTCACCAGCATCACTTCTGGCAACTGTGCTTCACCAGGTATTTCTGCAGCAGCTCCAAGCAGGGTGGCTGAATCAGCATGCTCCTTAGCTGAAGGGTGCTTGGATGAAGGGCAGAGAAGAGGCCACGTGACTAGGGGGAAGTAAATTTGGTGTATAATAAATTATACGTTTTTCTTTCATTGCCTCAGCCAAATTAAAATTGCATAAGCTTTGGTATTAGTTTCTAAATTTCAGTAACTGTACAGCAGAAAGAAATGCCTTCGAGCAGAGAGAAGTTAATTTAATGAAATATTTAAACATTCTACTTAACATCCTGATGTTGCCCCTTAGATGTGTGCTCGGCACACTTGTTGCTGGGAATGGACTGTGCTTTTGCTGCCAGAGAAAAGTTGGCTAGAGTATCCAGAACCATCAAATTCCAAAGAATTCCCTCTTTGTGAAAGACAAGAACTTCTCCTTAAGTGTGACAATGAAGCATGGAACTACATACAGAAATCTGATTTAATTTATGGCACATCACAGGCTTTATGAGGATTTTTTTTTTTTCAGAGCATAATATTGTTTGAAATTTTCTTAGTAACTAGAAGATGAGGAAATAAATGGTCGTCAGAATTTTGTCACAGAGATAAATATTAATAAAAAACTTCATATAAACTATTATAAAGCCTTCTTGGAAATTTAGTTAGATCATTTCTCTCATTAGCTGAGAGCTCGTTTGTCATTCATGCAGTAGCTCACTTGTCTGGAGGAATGTAACTATGTTTTTCAATGAAAATTTCAAGTAATCTCTTTCTCATGTGTCTTGTGGTCTTCTTTAACTCAAGTTTATAAGAGTAACTCTTTCAGTCAATTCCCAAATTCTAAAATTACTTTAAAATACGTGTATTAGTCATAAACTTTCATATTATTTTAGAAGATGCTTAGGATAATTTTAAAATTTACAGGTGTTTTCCAGGCATGTCCAGAGAAGTAAAGTAGTATTATTCATGTGAGAAAATAATTTGTTTAATCACCTTGTGTTCTGGGGCTTAACTGTCTTTGAATGCCCCCTGAGAGCTTTCCTGTAATAGCATCTTGCTGGCTGATGACTCCAGCCTCTACCGTATCTGCAGGCAGTTGTTGAGGTTCTCCATGCTGTTTTTCCTCCTCAGCATAGCCATACCTGTACTTTGAAGTTACATCGCATTAACTGAAGATGTGTTCTGATCTCTTACAAAGAAATAATAATGAAAATACAAAGGTCTTCCTGATTCCAGCTCCTCAGGCTAAACCACCTGCTAGCTGCGCTTACCTGAGGCGTGCCATCGCTGCTATTTTCCCAAACCGCCAAACTTCAAAGGAAGTATATTAAATGTTACTCGGTATTAATGATTAATTGTAATGTTGTATAATGCAGTTTCTGACTATTCTAGTCTCGCTTAGAGATTCATGTAACTTTGCCTGTTAATTCAGTTAGAAGTGGTGATTTGATTTGAGTTTTTTCAGAGTATGCCTGGGTAACAAAGGCCAAGTCAGTGTTTTTTCATCAGGTTTGTTCAAAAAACCTTTCCTCTTCTCTTCCTGGAGCACACGCTCCTCAAAGGCAGCCCCTTTGTTCACACAGTTGCTGTTACTGACAAGTGTGTGTTTGGGGCAGAGATGTGTCCCCTGTACTTTGAGAGAGCTGTCATTTCAGCTGTCTCTGGCCAACAAGAGAGAGACTTAAGTGCTGCCTTCCCGTGCACTAAAGTGTGCTGGTTAAAAATCTCACCCATTCAGCTCGAGTGGAATTTCATGCGAAACACAACAGTATTCTCAGTTGTTTTATTCACTCGCATAAAGAGACAACAACTAGGCTTAAAAAAATCTAGGATTTTATTTTTAACTTTGGAACATCTGAAATAATATTAATGGAAGGAATAAAATGACATGATTTTATAAGTATAAATAAACATGAAATAAAATATTAATAAAAAAAAACCCAACAAAACCGTCTGATGATAATAGAGAGGGAAAGCAGCAGAAGAACTACAGGTACAAAAAAATTCTTGTCAAGTAAAATCCCACTTCAAAAACTTAGTGTTGCTTTTACATAACAAGATCTCATTCTAAGACGCTTAAGCAGAGATTAAGATCAGTCGTGCCATAACTGCAGGCAGACCTGAATCCAATTTACTGCATTTATATCTTTCATTCACTCATCACCAAGGAATTGGTCCAACTTCCCCATAGTTGTAGCTAATTCAAGTTCAAAAGATGTTTTTTCTGCCGTTTGAGAGACAAGATTGACTGGTGAAGTGCAACAGGAACTCTAGACTTAGATTATAACCTGCCTTGCCACGAATATTTGGACAAATGATAAATGTCCAATTTGCAGTGGAGCTTTATCTCAAAAATAAAATAAACCTGGAAACTGAATAGCAGAGAAAAGTTGTTGGGTTTTCTTTTTCTTCTGGTATTCGTATTTTCATTTTAATTCTCTTTTTTTTTTTTTTTTTTTTTTTGAAAGAATTCCCCAGGTTCTGTTAAATTCTTATGGTGAAAGCTTTTTTGATTTAATAGATACTTGAATTGTACAACAGTTCTAAGTAATTTGTAAAAATCTGAGTCATATTTTGTTAAGTTTGACTTTTTTAAAAGGTGATTCGGGATATTTTCCATAGCTCTAAAGTACTGTGATGGTTTGTGTGGCTTGCTTGCTTATTTATTTATTTATTTATTTATTTATTTATTTATTTTAAGAGCAATTTAAAAATGCCCTTCAGAAACATAAAGGTAGATTTTTATTTTTTTTTTCTAACACAGACATATATGTGTTTTTCATTTGCCTCTATATTTTAGTACTAACTTTCAGAGCAGAAAGTAAACCGAGGTATTTGTATAAGTGTATTGACTCCATTATAATGAAAAGGCTGCCTCTGATCGAATGTTTTGGTGTTAACATAGTTCAGTTCTAGCACTGTCTATTTCAGCAGCATTTTGTAGCACACGAGGCTTTTACTGTAAATAAACATTTACCTAATACCCAGGTGAAGTATAGCATTTTGGGATGCTGTGTAGAGCTTTGTGCTTCCCAGTATTTATATTCGGCTTCAGTCTCCCGTCTTTAGCAATTCTGATAGAGGTTTCCATCTTCAGGCAGATGATGGTACGACTTAGGGTTTGTAGTTAGTTTCCTGTAGCAGTCACAACTTTTAGAGAGTATCTCGTTTGTGCCATACTTCTACAAGGTTGGTCTTGTTGTGTTCAGAATAAATTTTTTGAGTGTATATTTAAGTAATCTCCATGCTGGCTCTACCTGATGCTTCAAATCCCCCATCTAGCAGTTCCTTCCCAACCTGGTGATACACAGTAGCCTTAGAATGTTTGCAAGAGTGACACTGCAGATCTGAGCTGTCTGAGCTGTTTTCACTGAGCATCTTCTCATTGTTGGGAGGTTTTTTTATGAACTTTTCATACTTAGTCTGTGACTTGATGAGCTTTTGCTTTTTCCCTCTGTTTTTTTGTCGGCGCAGAGCTTTCTTATTCGAGTATGTTCATTGCTGTCTTCATGACAAATTAAATTAGGAATTTTTGCTAAGGCCAGGCTTCTAATGATGCCTAAAAATAATTTCAAGACCAACAGCATAATGTCTTTCAGTAATTGTTATAAATATGAGTGAACTGACTAGGCTAAAATAAGAATCAGGCCAATTAAACCTCTCTTTGAGGATAGTGGTGCTTGTAATTAGAGATGCTCAGGAAATGTTTCTCTTTCACTCCCTGTCTTTTTTTTAATCCCAGAAGCTGATGGAAAGCGAAGGGAGAGAGAACTCACCTGAAGAGCTAAATGCTCAAGCATTATCGGGCTCACATGGGAAACATCAGCAGTTTCTCCTGAATATGGAAACTTACAGCAAGGTTTTGGGAATACATTTCTGTGAAACTTCTTGGGGTTTTTTTAGGAACCAGTGCTTTCTGAGGGAAAACAGTTTTTCACAGAAGATCTCAATAGTCCACTCTTTGTGGTGGTAGAGAAGAGATGTTAAGTGCCTGACTTGGTGTTTTGAAGACCTATGATTAAAAATTGTGATCATAACGATGCACCAGGACTTTTACTGTATTAGACTGGCAGTCTGTGGAAGCTGTACTTTAAAAATATGGGTGCTTTACCTCTTTTGATCAATGTTTATTCCTCATTAACTTGGTGAGAAATTACATTATGAACTACATTGCAGGTGTACTGTAATCTTCCCCTGCAGCTCAAGGTGGAACACAGAATCCAGTGTTGAGGTGTGAGGTATTCTGTAAAGAACCTGGAGAGAGCTGTGTGTGGTGGTGGTGGGGGAGATAGTGGCAAATAGGGAGGTTTTGTGTCTGTGTGAACCTCAATTTGCCAACTTTTTCTAATAAGTAAAAACTAATTAGCTGCCATAAGATGGTTTAAAAAAAAAACCCAAAACATTCTTTTAAAGTATGTTGTAATCTCATTTCTCAAGAGAGATGCCTCATTGGAGGGAGACTTGAGTGTATCTAAGAAACAGGTCCCTTCATACAAGGAATGGTGTGTGGTCTTATAAAATACGGGTTACGAGCATCAACCTGAAGATGGTATTTCCTGTTCTTTCCTAGGCCTTTTAATCTTGCACTGCTTGCATGCTTTAGCTAAACAATTTCTGTCTTAAGAATTGTAGCTTTTGTCGTGGCATCTCTGCATGGAGAATTGCAAACTTTGTCCGTATGAAATACCTTTTGGTTTTTGTCTCTTCCTGTGTTACGTCCTTTTGGCCTGACTCAGGGATACTGATGTTGCAGTGAGGTGGACGTTCAGAAACTGTTTAAGACTGAATGTGATGTTGAAGGTAGAAAGTTGTATGAGAAGACTTTCTCTTCACAAATATGAATTTACTTTTGAAGTGAGTGTTTGTTAGTTCTCATTGTTCATCAGTGGGCACATGGTACAGTTGTATAAATTTAGCAGGATAATTTTTTTTTTTAAAAGAAGCTTTACACTGCCTCCAGTCTTCACTGTTTTGTTGGTCCTGAACTTTGTATGTCACAGCAGTTTTTAGTGTCTTGAATGTGGCTTAATTGGCTCCCAGATGTGAAAACAAAATGGAGTTTTTTTTCAGTGATCTGTAGAAAACATGGACATATGCAATTATATCGTTTGAGTGTATTGGTTGGGAACCCTATAGGCTGTCTCTTTTTTATATCATGGCTTCCTTCTTAAAGTCAGTGAGAATTTTTTATGGCAAGTTTCAGTAATACGGTGTGGATGTGTGTTTCCTATTCACACAGAGGTCTGAAACCCAGCATGACTTTGTCTTTTCAGTACGTTGTATTTTCCCTGAATTCTTTGCATTACAGACTGAGTCGTCGGATCAAAACCTGGTGCTAACAGCAGCAATGCCTATAGGATATGCCATTGTCTGATAATAGATTTTTTTTTTTTTTTTTTGCGTGGTACCTGAAGAAGGACAACCTCTTACAAAAGACTAAGAAGAAAACGAAAAAAAAAAAAAGGAGCTCTGGTATTACTAATTAGTAACTCTAAAGTGTATTCATCTAAATAGGTTTCTCAGTTTTTGCATTTTCTTTTAAAACTCCTATTCCAAATCTCCTCGATTTAATTATTATTATGAAATGTCACTCTTGGGACATTTTTTAGCAGCCACCATTAGCAAGGATGTTATTCCCAAAGTGGTACGTGATATTACTGTCTTTTCAGTGTCATTAGTATAATAGATTTAATGGGGCAAACATAGTTCTAGTTCAAGATCATCTTCACCCAATCAGCTACTACTGAAACTCTCTTTACGTGTTTAAACCTTCTTCCCTTAATGAAAATTCATGGTAGCAGAAGAGAGGTGAGTGGTGGTGATACAAAATATATACTAGCAGGTACAAAGATGTTTTATGAACTTGTGTCATATGAAGCCTTGGGAAATCTCATACGCGTGAATGCTTTCACAAATTATGTTTATCTTGTACCTACACAGGAACAAATTACATGGCGTTTTTGTTTGGTTTTTTTTTTTTTAGTCTTCGAGGTATCTGCGAGTGGGTCTATTTTTGCCGATTCAGTCTGAGCTGAGAAATATATTAATAAGGCTCTAGACTTTGTAAGGTCACTTCGGAACAATAGAGGTGTATGAAATTTCTTGTTGAGGCTTGAAAGCAGATGAAATTCAGGTGGTTTTACTGCTCAGTATGATGTGAATTTCTTACCGGTTCAGGAAAAGTAAGGAAAAGGGCTAGTCAAAGTGTCACTGAAGGGATTAAAATGTTCTTGCAGGTCCTGCTGTTACAGAAAGGGAAGGAATCCACAGTTTTTGAAGGAGGAAAGTAAGCCAAATTACTTCTAGGTAAAAGTGACAGTTTCCTTTTTACCTCTTTCCCCCCAGAAAAGTTGTTAGCCACACTCTGCAGAATGGATTGAGCAAAAGAAAAGAGTTAAATATTTAAGTCACTTGTGTGAGGCTTAATTACAGCATTATATATTGGTAGCTTTCCATCATTAGCAGCAGTGTCTGCTGTGCCCCCTTCCCACTGCTGCGACTCGGGAACCTGCAAAACACAATAGCACGTCATTTTTCATGATAGTTACATCTTCTAGTTATGGAGGTAGTGCAATTCTTTCACTTAAAAGAGCATTTTTATTTTTTTTTTTCACTTTTCATCTTCATAATTCATCACACAGAGGAGTGATCACAGTGCAATAGTGTCTGCAATGCATTTGCTAAGTTTTTCAAGTATCAAAGCTGTTTTTGAGATTTTCCAGGTTAGTTGAAAGCTCTGACATTTCAAGCAATGGCAACAGGAGCAAAACCACCCAGCTATGAGTAATTTGCCATTTCCCAATAACCTTCCAAATAGAACTGAGCGGGTTTTGCATAGCTTTCACAATTGCTTTGAAGAGCATTCAAATGTACCTCTCATGTTGAAACAATTTTGTAGTTAGGTTTCCCACACGCCAGCCTGTAGTGTGTCCTAAGTAGTCCTCTGCAGGGCATTCCCAGACTCATGTGTGAGAATTCGGTGGTTGAACCACTCCTGTTTCTTCCATGCAGCTGCCAAACCAGTTGTTTTAGCTATCGACTTTCCCTTTTAATCTTTGCTGTCTTGGTTATTCACATGTACTAAAAAATGAATGTTATTAACTTGGGTGATGACAGAAGTACTGAACAGAAACTTGTTTAAACTGGGCACGTAATCTGAAATTTATTAGAGCAGTCTTCAAGTGGAAGCAAGTTCTCCACTGACAGTGGTGTAGGTTCTGTTAGCTTTTTAATACACATTTAAAAGAAGATTTTTTTTTTTTTTTAATATGCTCTCCAGGTGTCTGGTCCAGGAGGATCTGCTGAATAAGGTCTGCGTGTGCCCCCAAGTGTCATAGCCCACAAAAAGCTCCCAATAGAAATATGAGACCTATAGCAGAAGACCAAATGCCACAACTGTATTGCAGATCATAATGCCATAAAAAAAGAACAAGAGAAATAAAAGCCCTGGCTGTTATATTGGTTATTTACAGTAGAAGCACGTTCTTAAGTAATATTCAAACAGTTCTAGTACTGGCACGTGATGAGGAAGGACCAAAGAGAACTATCTGTGGTCTTTGCCACTCTTGAGACAGATACTTCTTCCCTATGGCATTTATGATATCAATATAGTTTGAAGACTAATTCTTAATGAGCAATCCCTTAGGCTCTCTGCAGCTTGTGGGAAAGTTTCTCATTATGTTCTGCAGGGCTTAATTTTCCATGCAGGGCTGTTCATGTTTTTTAGTTCAAGGGAAAAACCATAAAAGCCTTACTGATGAGGGATGTTGGAGAAAAAAGACTGCTGGTAAAGATACACCAAGCAAGAGCTATCAATCCTTGTTTACAAGAGTAGACACTAAATTTCCAGTGTGTCCTATATGGCAAAGGAAACGGCTGTTCATTTGAATGTTGTTGAAGGGCTTTCTTTTCCTCTTAACCTGTATCACTGTGTCTTGGTCCTTGGGGATCGTATCGTCTTCCTCTTCGGAAATCAAATGTAATGGATGTGGTCCTTACTAGATGCCTTCCATTCAGGGGGTGCTAAGGATGAGGGAAGATCTGATTTTCAGTTGCTTTGCTCTAATCTTGTTTGTGATTTGGCCTTTGGCTCAAACCTTGCATCTGTCTTCAGTCATTGCTGGGTAAAACTGCAAATCTAGAAATCTAAATCTAAGGGTAATTAAAACTGAAAATAGGTGATACTTCCTTTGTGGGTGTGATGAGGCTCTCCTTATAGTCTCTCTCACTTATGAATTACATAATTAACTTAGGTCGTGTGATGAGCTTGCTTTAATATTTTTTTAAAAAGCACTGTAAAGTAACAGACGTTGGAACACTACACACAGAAATAACTGAGAACTGTAATTCCTGTAGAGTATTTCAGCTCTTATAGTCTTTAATTCATCAGTAAATCCTGGAAGTTTGTTTTACAAACTTCAAGTGTTAAATGAAGATTTTGTCCTTTAAAAACAAGTATTGATGAGTAGTAATACAAAACCTCATCTATACTACACACTCCAAAAGCAGTGAGAAAAGCAATAAGGCCAACGTAGTCAGCTCCTGAAGGTCCATTTCTGCATGAGACCTAAGTTTTTGTGGAATTTGGAAAGAATTCATCTCAAATAAAAACACAGTGACAACATAACTGATGCAAATCTATGTAAATAGGTAGTTATAGTGAATTAAAAGCAGTATTACTGAATGGACTGCTCAAGATTTCATTAACTAAAAAAACTGAAGACCCTATTTACCAAGAAAAATATCCTTTATTTTATACCCATTGCTTTAGGTTTTTAATTTGAGAAGCTCATAGTTTTGGACCATTAATCATAATAATTAGAGACAGATTTAGTGAGCTTTAGTGCAGTTCTCAACTAGACTAATAGTTGTGTAATCCCTTGTTTATTAATATAAATGAAGTAAATTAGAAGCATGACATTATAAAGAGGAGGAAGAAACGTCAGGAACATTCCTGGATCCTCCCAAAACTCCATTAGTTTACAATGACCCATTGTTCTTTGGTAGTTTGCTCTCTCTTGTTTCAGTGATTTTTTTTTTTTTTTTTTTTTGGTTGTTTGGTTTTGGGGGTTTTTTTGTGCGTTTTTTTGTTTGTTTGTGTTTGGTTTGGTTTTTTTTCCTCTCTCTGTCTCTCCTGCACTAACAGTGCTGCAGTTCAGCTTGTGTAGAAGGATGTGTGCAATGATCTCTAACCATGTTTACAATTATTTAATAATATCCGTAGATTTTGATACTTGGGTGGAGAAGGGAGTAGGGAACTTAGCAGCCATGGGGAGTTGTACATGTTTATTTTATACATACTCTTATCAGTAAGATCATGTTCTTCACTCATCTGGAGGCTCTGAGCCAGGATTGCCAGCACATGCAAGATTTCATGCGTATGGAGACTCCCACCCTGGTGTGGTGCAACAGTTTGTCTGGGAGCGTGCAGAAATCCGAATAAGAAATACCATGTGCAGCATCTGATGTCTCCTTGCCGCTTCTCACTGGTAGAGGGGAGTGAAATTTCAGTCTGCTAAATATGTGACAAGTGCATCCAATTCTATCTAGCTCTACTTCAGAGAGGAGCTGGCGCATGATGGAGTGTGGAGTAGAGGCGAGAGGTTTTCCCCAGCTCTGAATTTTTCATGTCTTCCCTTTCCTGCGGCCATCGCCTCCGTGAGTCTGCCTTTTCCAACTCTGGGGTTTGCAGGGCAGATTAGTGCTTGCTTGTAACAAAATGTCCCAGTGTCTGGACTTCTGCTGAACTTTCGCAGGGGTTCTGGCACGAGGTTTTGGGTCTGTGTGTGCTCCTGTGCATGGGAAATGGAGCACCTTCTTTTTCAGTCATGTTAAGTTAAGGGGAAAACCTCAGATTTAGTTAGGGTTTGCATCAGTTTCTCATTATAAACCTAATGTTTCAGCATTTCCAGAAATGCAAGGCTCTCCTGATGAATTCTATTTCTAGCTTTTCACTTTCAAAAAGTTAAAAATATTTATTTATTTTTTTTTAATTAGGAAGAAAATAATGTGAATTTCACAAGATTAAAAGACTCCTGATACCTTGAGGAGTTAAAATGTCTATGAATTAAAAATGTCCACGTGCATTTAGCAGCTGGAGGAAATTTGCATGTGTGTGCATGGCTTTTCCTACTTCCTCCACTAAAGCCCACCAACTAAACTGATCCACGTAGCCCCAGAGCCATCAGCAATGTCTTCCTCTGATTTTTTCCCGTTAAAACTCCCTCCCCCTTCCCTCTGTCAAATGAAAGGCTTTTTTTTTTTTTTTTTTTTTTTAACAGGGTTGTTCTTGACCTTCTGTCACCTTTTTATTTTGAATACCCAGGCTTAGCTGTGTATTGAAAAATCACATTGCAAATCTAAATACTAATAGAAAGCTTCAGAGCTCACTTAAGAAAAGAGGTGCAAGGAAGGCAGCAATTGCCCTATTCATGTATTTTGAATAGCAATTTCTTCTAATGCAAAATACTAGATGGTGGTTGTAAAGAAGATAATTTCCTATCCAATCCAGGCGGCTCCTTACAAATCACCTGACAAAAATATTATTAAGAAGTAGTTGTGCGACATGTGCTCATCCATCGTTCCGGTTATTCCACAGCAGCTTTCCAGCGAGCAAGTTGGGAAATAAGACCGGCTTTCCCGGGGAAGCTCCTTAGGGTAGGTGGTTCCAGTTTTGCCTCCCTTGTTTTCAGTAAGACAGGCCTGTTTGCAGTTGTGAATTCTTCTGGAGCGTGCCTTCACATGCAACTTTTCATACATTTTTGGATCTCCTTAAAAGAAATCCATACCTGTAGTTGACCTAATTAATCTAGGCAATTATTCCACTTTGCTAGGGTGTATGCACATCTTGTTCTTGTCTCTGTATGTATTTCCACTTTGGCAGTTATATCATTCCTTGTTAAGAATACCATATGGTTGGCAGTTGGAACTTGAGCACGGTATTTCTATTGTTACAGTTACTGGCCAGAAGAGTGGAGGCAGAAATCAGACTACTGCTTTGCAGAACCACAGCTCTTTCACTGCTTTCTCAGAAATCCTGCTGGATTAATTCAGATATTTTTAATAGCAATGAGTAAAGCAACCAGAGTCCTGCTGAAAGTGAGTGAAATGTCAGGGATTGCTGGTTCTAGTTAAAAATTCACCTGTTTCTCATCAGCGCTCGTTGTTGTGACATCTCTCTATCTATGAAATCTACTAGGAACCTGCCAAAAGCCAATGGGTGTCTTGAGCCTCATTGTTATCTTTTATGTAATGCCAAATTCACTAGTGTTCCATCCTTCCTGTGGCTGCAAAGCTACATTATTCTTTAAAGCTTCAGCTTCTGCCATCTACATGAACTGAGTGTTTCTGGATCAGATTGCATCTGGATGGGGTGTATGTAGAGATGATTCAGTCCTGTAAACCCCCTGCATGCACTAGAACTTTGTCTTCTTTCATGGAGACACTGGGTTATTTGCTGTTTGTCGCTGGCCTTGTACTGGTACTCTTAACAAACTGTATTGTCTGTCCCTGAATCTATATAATTAAAAATCAGCAAATCTATTCAGTTGCTAAATAGAAGACCTTTTGGTTAAAATTATTCTTTTCAGTTGTGGTTTCCTAGTATAGGAAAGAGTGACACTTTGTAGAATCACAGAATGGTTTGGGTTAGAAGGGACCTTAAAGATCATCCAGTTCCAACCCCCCTGCCATGGGCAGGGACACCTCTCACTAGACCAGGTTCTGCAAGGTCCCATCCAACCTGGTCTTGAACCCATCCAGTGATGGAGTATCCACAACTTCTCTGGGCAACCTATTCCGGTGTCTCAGCACCCTCATAGCGAAAAAACTTCTTCCTAATTTCTGATCTAAATCTACCCTTTTCCAGTTTGAAACTGTTATCTCTCATCCTGTCACTATAAGCCCTTGTAAAAAGTCCCTCCTCAGTTTTCTTTAAGTTGCCTGTTATGAATCACATACGGGTTACTGTGCATCTCTGTAGGACACTGAGAACAGATTATAGATAAAATTAAAATGAAATATTAACATTTTTAACCAAGATATAGTAAGTTTGAGGTAATATTAGCACATGCAGAGGGAGGGCCAATAGCTACTAACGTCTTCGCTATGCAGATTGCTATATGGCATCTAATACCATCTAGTGATTTGGTTATAGCACTTCTGACCCTGATGTTTTGCCTCACATTTTTCTTGTAAATGGTGCTTTCACAAAGTTGCCCTAATAAATTCTTTCCTCTGCTTTCCAAAGTGTCGCTTTGCCCCTTGGCTATCATAGGGAAACAGCTGTGATTTAAGACATCAGCTTTGCTATTAACATCAAGTGGCTGCATAACAACTATGAATCATCTTTATGAATGTGTTCTGACTAAATCATAGGACTCATTAGGTGTGGATGGATGCGTATCTGAGAAAGTGATATAGGTAATAGGCTGTCTCCTCAGATAATGAAAAAGTTTTCACCTTCACTTTTCTTTAGATGCTTGCCTTGGAAATGGTGGCTTTCTACAAAACATTTAGAAACACACAGCTGAAAAGGAGTCGATCACTGTAATTCGAATTGCACGCACAAGATTGATTCATATGATTGAAGGGCAGTTATTCACTTCTGTAGCAGAGTATTTTATTAGATAAGAGCAAATTAAGTTGATGTCTTGTCCCACCAGGATGACAAGGGAGGTGAATCGGTATGATTCCCCCAAAAGAGGCTGCCCCTGTGTGGAAGGGCTGCAGAGCTGGTAGAGAACAATACAAAGCAATTTATTGGTTTTCCCTCACAGTAATCAGTAAATGGTGTGGATAAAGGTCTTTTGGCATAGGGAATATTTTCTTATTAATTACTTTAAGCAGCAACTAAGTATCAAGGAAAAGAAAGGAGGAGTAGTAAGATGAGGAAAGGAAAAGATGGGGCGGGGGAGAGAGTAACATAGAAGGTACCACCACCCTTGGATCCAGTGACATCTCACGGGATCAGTTCAAATATGAGTTCTTCGGTGGTTGGTCCACCCAGATCAGTATTTTACTGTCTCTTTATACAGTTGGGATATGGGTGGCATCCCCAGCCTTCACAGGAAGCATAGAGGCAGTCCTAATTTGCATGAGCTACTTTTGGTGTGGTAGCCCTCCCTGTGGCAATGTCCCAGCAGTTAGCAGAAGAAATTGAGGGAGAAGACACTATCCCACCTACGCGGAACTTCCCTCTTCCTATTGTTAATTTACCTGGAAGGAGCCAGGGGAGGAAGGCAGAGCCCTTGAGGGCCACTGATACCTCTGCCCCCCCTGGCAGGCCTTGCTAGTTTTCAGTTCAGCTCTTATCACCACACAAGGTCCGGTCTCTTACCAGGTGGGTGGTTGTTTTTATTTTTTTTTTTTTCCAAGTTGGTATCTGATGGCCAAGAAGGAATTGTCCCTGGTGTTCTCTGAGGACTGCAGGGAGATGTATTGTAATTAATCACACAGGAATGTGCAGAAGACAAATTTCCTGAACTTTTGGTTTGCCAAAACATCCATTTAAATGGCATGCATTCCTTCTACACACAGTCTGTATGGGAGAGAATTTAGTCTTTTCTGTATATTTTACTTATGTCAAGGAAATTATTTTATTCTTCTATGGAAGAGCCCAAAGATATAAGCAAATTGCCTCATGGCCAAGCCATATCTCTTAACCCAAGAGATACAATTCACCCCCAAAATGAGCTAGGTTAATCTGCTCTGCTTGATAATTTTTTGCTATAATCATAGTTGATCTCTAAATACTAATTTTAATTTGATAATGCTTTCAATTTATTTGTTGCAAAGAATGGTTATTTAAGAATAAAAAAACCACGGAAAATCAGTCTGAACATTAACTGCCTCGAGACATGAACTCATCAGATTGATTGGGCTGATACTGATGGTGATGATAATGATAACTGCATTACCATAGAGCCTTAGGATCCTAGTTGTAAATAAGGTTGTTCTTCTTGTAGGTACAGAACTAGGAGCTGCTCCAGCGCTGAAAAGCTTCAAAATGAGAAGTGAAATGAGAAACGAGAGATCCTCCATTCTTAAAAAAAACCCAAACAAACAAACAACCTCACAAAAACAAACAAAAAACCTCAAATGAACAAAACAAAATCAAAAAACCCCAAACAAACAACAAATAACCCCCCCACACAAACCCAACCAACCAAAACATAAAAAACCCAAACCCAAACCAACAAACAAAAAACGCCACCAAAAAAAAAAAAAAAAACCAAACCACAAAAACCCCAAAACAAAACACAAAAGGAGGATCCCTATTTGGATCATAACCAGATATGCTAAATTATTTTCTTTGACATCTTCAAAAGAAAGTTAAATATCTGCCAAGTTTAAAATAATTTAAGCAGAGCGCTCATGTGAAACACTGTTGTGCAAGAATGTGGCTAGTTCTGCTCTCGAGTTTGTGGTAAGCAGTTAATAAAGAAATGAAATATGGAATGATGCAGGTTTCAACTGTAGTAATGCACATAGTGCTGGTAATAAGCAGGGAGCACATATGCCTGCTGGAAGGATGAATTGAGGTTTATACCGAGCTATTGCTTTTACAGTCAAGCAGATGTCAGTGGGCTTGCTTTACAGGATATTATGATATATGAAACTGAAGGCCCTTGAGTAGTAAAAATTACTCCTGTCGATTCGTCTCTGTGTATGGCACTTTGATATATCATTCACAGCTTAATTATATTGTCGCAGTTGAGAGATTAAAACAAAAGTCAGGTTGACTCTTGGTTAAACCTCTCTCTGAAATAATGCTGGTAGGTGAAGGGGGAAGAAATCCATAAGATCTATATAAAATTCCATAATAATGTATTGTGCCATCAATAACAGGTTCCTTCCATGGTGCAGTTTCACATAGTGCAGTTAGGGAGATATTCATCAGCTATCACTCACTGCACAGGAGCACAAACAACTAATACCAGACATATCAGGAAAAAAGTTAAGAGAGTGAGAATTGTCCTTTGTGTGAGCCCTGGAGTGGCTGGGGTGTGGGTTGTGCCAAAACCCAGTGGAACTGGGGTGGCTGAACAAAGGCACGAATCTGTTGGTGGAGGTTTGCAGGCCTGACTGTCATAAGTGTTTGATGACCCCATCTGGGAAGTCTTTGTTGTCACTTCGATTGGTATGGAGATGGCTACCGGTGTCCAGAAGGTGACTGGGGGGTAGTGGGAGCTGGGACCCTTTCAGCTGCTGCCACCGGTCAGAGGAGACAGGAGGGACTCCCCACCCTGGGGTTAGACTTTTTTGGCTAGTGAGCTGGGCTCAATTTGTTACCAAGGAGATGTGTGATTTTCTGTTTGCCTATTAAATGGCAAGATACAAATGGCAAAAAATTCTGTAATCAAAATAAATTGCAGTGTGTCATTTAGGCATGCAGGTTTTGAGGCTTAATTATTATCAACTGCATTGATTAAAGCAAAACCAATCAAAACCCAAAGGGCAATTTTCTGTGTTCTCAGACTCTCCATTACTCTGTGCTTGGGTATTTTATCTGCATAAAAAAATAAGTTGCTCTTATATGAACCTATTCATTGAAGTGAATTGCATGCAGGCACCTAATAAAGCTCTGCGCAGCATCCAAAAAATCTGCACGTTTAAATTAATGTTGAAACTTTTTCAAGATGCTGTATTTGGCATATTGCTCCTGCACCTCGTGCTTCTGGATGATACTGTCATGTGCGTACAAATTAAACGTAATACTAAGGATTACATCCAGGTGCTGAAAACAATAGAATTTAAATGCCAGACAAATAAATGGAACTTGGGATAAAGGTGTTAATGCTGGTCATTGTTTTATTTGTTGTGCATGTTTGATATACATTGATTCAAATGACAGGTTAAGGCACGCGTTTCATTTATTTAACAACTTCCTGCTGTAGCTGTGATTTTGCCCATGGGTGGCTTTCAGAGTGACAGCTTGGAAGGCAGACAAAGGTTGTTTACCTTTGAATTTCAGGATGAGATGGTAAAGGTGTGGAAGGGCAGAGGTGCTGGTGGTGATGCCAGGTGCTGTATGCACAGTAAAAAATGTCTCTCGAGGAATTTTTTTTCATTGAAGGAGATCACATTCAAATGCTGTGGAACTGTTTCTGTGCTTGCTCCATCTTCTCCTGCCTGCGGACGTGGCACATGATGTCAGTACGCTTTACATATATGCAAGCAAGTAGATTAAT
>JAAGNO010019663.1:123963-134671 GCA_033439905.1 Ceryle rudis | reverse complement strand
CGGGGTTTTTTTACAAAAAGCCTTTTTGGGGAATAACAAAAAAAAAAATATGATTTTAAAAAAAAAAAAAAAAAAAAAAAAAAAAAAAAAAAAAAAAAAAAAAAAGAAAAGAAGAGCTGGAAAGTTTGAAGCATCTTTGTGAAGTCAAGCTGACCACGACTGGTTTTACTTTTCCACTCTGTGAAATCGTGTTCTGAAGAGCTTTGAAAAATTCATCTGTGTTGCTCCAAAGAGATTCACGCTAATACACTGACTCACATGGCTGACCACCTTTGTGAATATTGCAAGAACTCAAAGCAACACTAAATCTAAATAATCAAGTCCAGTCAATGGTGTTACTGAGCTGGGGTTCTTGTACAAAGGTGCCATTTTAGCCACAACAAAAGCTTCACAAAGGAATTGTCTGTTTCAAGGAAACAAACCTTAAAATATTCTCCTTCAGTTTTTCTAACACTTGACTTATTTTTTTTAAATGTGTTTGTTTCTGAAGGAGACAACAAATACAGTGAGCATAACCTGGTGTGTGCAACCTCAGAGAGCTGTGGTTACGGCATTTAACTCTCATTTCATTATATAAGAACAAATGAAACTGGAAAGATGTCTCATTACACCCATTTAGGTTGAAATACTTCTAATCTGCCTTGCTTGTGGGGAGTATCATTCATAATTAGAACTGGGACTCAATGCAAGAGAATATTGAGCAGTGTGTCTGACTGTTTTAGAGAAATGCTCTTACTGAGAAGCTTGGAAAATGCTATCAAATAGAGATGCAAATATTGAAAAGATTAAGATATAAACCACAATCCATCCATAAGTACTCCACGTAGTAACATATTTCAAGTTCCTTAGTGTATTATTTCCTCTGTCATGCTAATACAGAATGAAGGAGGGAAATACAGCTGTTTTCTTCGAATAATCCCGTGCGACTTCGGGAGTTAAAGCCAAGATGACTGAGAGCTACAATATACTAAAGACTCATTCTGCGGTTCTTTTTACATGATGAATATAAATATCTTTTCAGTTATAGACATTAGGCTTTCATTGTATAGCCCACCGTTAGGCATAAACCGTATGAGAAAGCTGTCTCCATTAGGCTATTGGAATTGTACTGATTTACGACTCTTCTGTAGCCTCACGCTGGAAATATTAAAGGAGAAGTAAAGAGGAAGGGTATTGAGAATTCTACATAAATACATTCATCTTTGCCTTTCATTTAGGAGTGCTATGTATTTGGCTGACATAGGTTCTTTTTTTTTTTTGTCGTTATTTTTTTAATATATGTATTTTCTTTATTCTAAAGCACGACTCCAGCATTTGTTGTTTACTTGTAACCTCGCTGTCTAAAAAAGTAGTAGTCTGATTCATCATTCTACTCTAATATAGTGCCTTTAAGAACAGAGTTGAAGGTTTTAATATACATCTTAAAGCATTCAGCTTGCTTGGGAAAGAGCTAAACAAACTCAAACACAACAGAATTCACATTTATTAGGAGTACATTTAAAATAACTAGTTGACTGCAAAAGCACGTGGGTATTTGAATAATTCCAGGTTGATCCTTTTCTCTCTTAAAAACTGTTATTGGAGGGAAAGAATCATATCGTCAATAAAGATAATTAAGCGCAAGATGTTGATTAACTGTGGCTAATATTAAATTAATTATTGCTTAGATTTCTACCAGCAATGACAGAAGACTTAAGCGAGAGAATGTACAAAGTCAAGATCTACCAGATGTGATCCAGACGTTCATGGGTGTGGGTGGGTCTGTTTCTTGCGGCACAGCCATTGAGGCATCTCTGGTCACAGGCTGCTGCTTCTGTTCTGCCTTGGCCTCTGCTCTGAGCCTGCAGGATTTTTAATGGAAATTACTGAAATAGGTAAAGGGTGTCATAGGCTGTCTTCCCAGAAGCATACTGTACAGATAGATGTCCTTTGTCACAAAGCCATTTAGGTCTTATTTATCATAAAACAATCAATTTCTGTCTATTTTCCCAATAAGCAGTAGGAAATAGCCAGAATTGAGTAAAATTAACAGTAATAAAGTTAGGGAAGCATGAAATTAAAAAAAGTGATTGCAGTAATAAGGTGTACAAGTTTTTCAGGAAAAAAAAATAATACCCTCTTGATTTGGTGAAAAACAATATTAGTACTACTTATTAAAGAGGAATACATTTATATTGCCAGTATTTCATTTGTGAGATCTACATCCTTTTTGGATTTACCTTCTCCTTTCTATTTGCTTATCTCAAATGATGTACTTTACAACTGCTAATCAATTTGTCCTACTCCTTTTAATTATAGGAAAGTATTACAAGCTTGGTTTTGAAAAAAAATTACCCGGGAGAAGAGAAGGCTCTGGGGGAGACCTTACTGGGGCTTTCCAGTATCTGAAGGGGACCTACAAGAAAGCTGGGGAGGGACTTTTCACAAGAGCTTGAAGTGATAGAATGAGGGGTAATGACTTTGAGCTGGATGAGGGTAGATTTAGACCAGATGTTAGGAAGAAATTCTTTACGGTAAGGGTGGTGAGACATTGCAACAGGTTGCCCAGGGGAGCCGTGGATGCTCCCTCCCTGGAAGTGTTCAAGGCCAGGTTGGATGGGACCTTGAGCAACCTTGGTCTAGTGGAAGGTGTCCTTGCCTATGGCAAGGGAGTTGGAACTAGCTGATCTTTAAGGTCCCTTCCAACCCAAACCATTCTGTGATGATTATGTGAATTAAAAATGGAAGTTGAGGCTTATGGATAAAGCAGTCAGATTCCCTTAGAAAGGGCTTTAGTTTTAGGTGCTCAAAGTTGTCTAGCTTGAAAAAAGGTATAGAGCGAGGTATCTATGGATAGCTCAAGTAGCATTTAGGTACCTCAGTCTGTGGTTTTATATGGTGACAACTCAATGCAAAATATGTGTGCAGCCTTTGAAGCTCATCCCTCCAAGGGAGAGCATACTTCCAAGGATGCAGAGAAATGGTTATTCTTCCTTTTTTTCCCTTTTGCCCCCCAAATACTTGTGTGCTCTGCACAAAGCTGAATGACTGTAACAAGGGAGTGGAGAAAGAGTGAGTGTGAAGGAATATGAGTTAGGAGCAAGACAGAGGTTACAGGTTGCAATGTATTAGTTCATTGTTATTCTAAGAGATGGGTTTGGGTTCTGAATTGTCTCGGGAATTGAGGGTCGGTAGGAACCACTGAAATTTATGGGCTTGGTCAAGAGAGGAGCAGGCAGACTGAGGGAGACCAATTTCTTCAGCAGTCCTGGAGTTCTTCCATATAAAATCTGGCATAGTCAGTCCAGCTTTCTCTTTAATAAATCTTCTCTGTGAATCTTGCCTTGGCGGATTTAATTTCTTCCCCTCCCCCAGTTTTCATAGTTTACAGGTGGACGGTTCAATCGAGCCCAGTAAAATTTTGGTCTAAGACTGAACAGTAGAATGGGAAGAAAACTGCGATTCATGTTATAGCAACACAGTGTTATGGTAGTGTTATTAATTTTGTGTGTGTGTACAGAAGTGATTAATACCATTTCATCAAAATAATATTTCTGAATAACTATTAAGTTTCTTTTTCCCAAAGTTCTTCGTTAAAATACAACTAGAACTAGCTCAGTGAACTTAGAGAGAGGAGCTATTCAAGGGCGTGTCATTTGAATAAATTGTTTTTGTGAAAATAAAGTTTCCTGGCAAATTAGTGATCAAGTTCCCTTGAGATACTCTGCTTTCTCCAGTTGGCTGGTCTGTTTGGTGTTAAACAATTCTAACAGATCTGGAGAAGGTGAAAAGCTTGATAAGGTCAGAATAGCAAATGACTGCTGCAAACGCATCTTATTCACTAAAAAAAATGCATCTGGTTCTTTGAATGCATTTCTATTTATCTTTTTATCTCCATGATAGAGTTTCACATCATATATAGAAATGTCAGCACATTTATTTTGGTTTTGAATATTGAGCTGTGCAGAGCTGATCTTTATTGTTTTGTTGATTCTTGCCCTTTTAATAACCTTTAAATATAGGTCCACTTCCTGCTGGCAGATCAGCTACTTTGCCATGAGGGCTTGAAAAGGGACTCTTGTAGGAAAAATAATGTGTTCCGGGCAGCATTAAATGTCCCCGTGTGTTATTATCTGAGTCACATCAGTTCAATGGCACATTAAGTAATAGGCTGTCACAGGCTGTTGTTACAGAACAGTTCCCATGAACTAGCATTGGGTGTATCTTATGCAACAGACCTATCTTTTGAGGCTGATTTACAGGATTTCCCCTTCGGAGCCAGGCAGGGACATAGCTGCTCTTTCATTTCTACATCCATTTTTTTTTTTTAAATACACATAACATAAGTAGCACTTGGAAAGCGGATGCTGTTGCTTTTCGTGCCTGCTAAAAGGAGACAGCATTTCTTCAAAGAAACGCGTTCTGGACAGAAGAACAGATTCTGGATCTGTGTGGAAATGCCACAGCCTGCTGCCCTGCGAGATGTTAAGAATTTGTCCCGTGGCACAAAATGTGCAGTCTGAGGAGAGGTTGTTTCAGTTTTGGTGGCATTTTTAAGACTCGCTTCAGGGCCCGGATCAGATACTTCTTAGATACCTACTGCCATTGGCAAATGCCTCATTTTAAATAACACACTTGCTGGGTGACCTTTGAAGAAAATCACTAATTTCTTTGTTTAGAGTGCAGAGGGCATGGATGTCATAGAGCAGTTTCTGGTAAATGGAGTATATTACTTCTATATCAGTGTCACACTGTCAGAAAGTGGCACTTTGTTAAGATAATGTGACCTTTAGAATAATCATCTTTCAGTTCTTTATTCTATCTGTGGTACTGTGAATCGCTACTTTAATTCTTAGTGCTTTTTGATGAAGTGGAAACAACACAAAATTGCAGTATTTGTGTTATTTCCTTTCAGCTATATAAACTGTTTTTCTTCATAAATGGCACAGGTGTCATTTTGTCCCTGAAAAACTGCTGTTTGCTGACTGTAAAATGTACATCTGTTCTAAAATGTAAATTGAGTAAGCATTTACATATTTTATAAAGGAAAGAAACCGATATAGTAATGGGTATCAACTGCTTTCCAATGGCTTTTATGGAAAAAACCACACCAAAACACTACAAAAGTGGATAAAACCAGCCCTGTGAGCTTTGTGCAAGGTTGTCTGTTGCAGGAGCAGAAAGCCACTGTGCTGGAGCAATAGTTATTTAAAAGGAAAATATGAGACCAGGTCTGGGTTAGATATATGGATTTCTTTTCAATCTCAGCAATAATATCTGCCGGTATTTTTTCTGCATTAAGTTCCCAATGTATTGTTTTGAGGAGATACCCCAGCTTCAAAATTTTTGTTCTCAATCAAATAGTCCTTATGAAGTAGTCTCTGAATCAGAAGTTCAGCTCGGTCTCTTTCCCATCTTCTCTCTTGGAGCTGCTCCATTTCATATGAACTGTACAATATGTTTGGGGTCAAGGAAACAAGCTCCTATGCTTCCATAAATACGTTTCAGTTTTAGAAAGGAAGCGTGGTGGTTTGTTGGTTTGGTTTGGGTTTTTTTTTTTTTTTTTAACTACCAACAGCTTTAGCTGAAAGCTTTCTATCCTGCTGTGTTCTTAACCTGGTAACAGTACGAGTTTTCAGCAATTGCTCTTTTTGTTTTCACGTCATGAGGCCTGTAGTCATAGAAAAAGACCCTGCTACTTGGAATATGAACCAGAGATTCATACTGGTTACTTTTTCAGCCTCACTGTTGTGATGTAAGTCCGAATGGAGCAAAATACAGCTCGGAAGCTTCATGTGTGTATTTTTTTTAAACCAAATGGAAGAATTGTTGACATTTCACTGAAGACAAAAGCATTGCAGAATAGAAGCTGCCTGTTCAGAACCGGTGTTTCTATGGAGTAATGTTACAGGAGGTTCTTTGTAGTAAATATACAAAACCAGTTAAGTTTCAAATACAAATATTTGTAAGTATACATTTAGATACCACTCGGACTTATCCCTGAATTCCCATATAAGATTGTTACTGTACTTGGGTAACGGAAAAAATATTTGTCCTGAAATTGGAAAAAAGTAATGAATATAAACATTTTTGAGACAAAGAAAGAAATATTATTTTATTTTCTTTTTTGATGCTTAAAATTTTGAAGTTGAACCCTTTGTTTAACAGCAACTGTTTGAGTCTTTTGTTATTAAGAATTCTGAAAGAAGGAATTTACTTCCTAAGCCCCCTTAATTTTTACAGTTGAAAATTTACGAAAAGGTCAAGCTTTTGGTCAATCTTATATTTTACTCTCGATATGATTGTTGATACTGAGTGCTTTTGATTTCTGAAATCAGAAACCTTGATTTAATCCTTCCACCCCCACCCCTCCCATGGAAGGGTCATCACATAATCCGGTTGGAATAAAAACACAAAAACGTTTTTCCTAATGTTTTTCTGTGTCTATTGCTAGTGGTTAACTTTCAGGATTTCCAAATTCTCCAGTGGAAATCTATTAGCTGCAAATGTTTCCTGCTGTGGATGTATTTCAGGACCTTAAAAAGTGCTGGAGAAGAAATAAGCACAAATAATGATAGCTTTTTCCCAGAAATCTTTTAATAATATTTTAAACAGATACTAGGCACATTGTAGATGTGTTGAGTTTTTTAAAGCTAATGCTTTAATTCGGGGAACCCATTTGGCACTTGAACTGAATCTCCCAGATGGAACAATATCATTAAAAATTAATTGTAAACCACCAGACCTGCCTTTAAAGACTCTTGAACTGCTGAGGCTTTCTAATCGTATATTGTTGCTCTACTTCACCAGTGGAGCGAATCCAATGACTTTTTCCAGCGTATGGCCTACTTCTGCTAATGAAAGTACAATTTATTCACTTCAACGTATAGATTGTAAAACTGATCTCCTAGTTGACACATTACGCTCTTCTGCATGTTTTAACTTCTCTTCACTGAGCCAAAAAAAGTTTATAGTAAATCAGAAGGGATGCAGCCATCAACCTGGCATCATTTAAAATCCAATTAGACTTTGGGACTGTAGTTTCCAAGGGCAGGCACATCAGGCTTGAGTCTGCCCCGTATGCTTTATAGGGATCTTTAGATTTCAAGAGAGCTAAAAAAAAGAAGTTATGGTGGTGTGTGGGGAGGTTTTTTTTTTAAGGAGCTTCTTTAGTCTTTTAATCTTTTCACATTCCCCCTCCCCCCCCCCCCCCAAAGTGGTATTTTCTTTTAAGACAAAGCAGATACTACCTGTCTCAAACATTCAAATGTTCTATTCCTCTCCTACATGGCTTCCATTGTAATCTTCTCCTCTCTCATTATTTTACTCTCAGAAACAAAGTTAGGGCTTATAAGCGCTGTATCAAAATAGTTTTTGAAGCCTTGGCAATGTTCTTTCATTGGGGTTGTGAAGTCTGAGGGCTGTGCTAGAATCTGCCACATCAGTTTCTCCAGTTTAAACACGTCTGATTTTCACTTGTGACGTTCACTCGGCACATAACCGCCCCAGAGTGGGAAGGAGGTGAGTGCCCTGCTGTTGTATCAGCTGCTCCTTTGACCAGTCTTTGCCATCTTTCCTTCCCATGGAGCAGCTGATGCTGCTGTGATGGGCTCAGTCAGGATATGTCAAGTAACTTGTTTGTCAGGAT
Source organism: Ceryle rudis (assembly GCA_033439905.1). Taxonomy (NCBI): domain Eukaryota; kingdom Metazoa; phylum Chordata; class Aves; order Coraciiformes; family Cerylidae; genus Ceryle; species Ceryle rudis. The sequence goes on along the minus strand of JAAGNO010019663.1, from coordinate 127,044 downwards.
AGTGGCCTGTCAGATTTGCAGTTGAGGAGAGAGAGAAAAAAACTGGACAGTTGAAGAATGGCATTTGTCATCTAGTAACAGTGTATGGGGTGCCCTAGAGAAAAACTTTACACCTTGGGGTAATAGGATTTGCTTTTACTTTATTTTATTTACGTTCTCTGTTTAGGGGTAGCATTACCACTTCATTACCATTTCATTCACTGATGGATTTGTACCTCTGGGCTTTCTCATTCCTGCTTACCACTATTCACTGTCAGGAGATAACTATTGGATGGTGAAATTCAACAGAAAACATCAGCAGTGCAAAGAGTAGCACTTCCATTTGTATTAGATCTGTCGCTGTTGAAGGGGGACAAAATAGGTGAGCTGGCTCTTGGTTTACTTTCCCCTCCCTTTCTCAGGCAAGCTGACTCCAGCCTGGGGTAAGGAGGCTGTGAGGCTGTGCTTACAGCCAAGGCAGGAGGATGCTGTCAGCTCCTGCTGCTGTCTTTGTTCACACTGCTGTCTGGGATGGCTGTGTCCTAGTAGATAGATGCACCTACCACAACTACCTTTATGTTCATAGAAATACGGACGTCTCCTTTATGTAGGTCTCTTGAACTTTAGGTTCTTTTCCTGGAAGGCAGAAGTAGGTTGTTTCTCAGCTGGTTCTGCTGGCTTTGTGCTAGAAAGTGCTTCCCTTATCCTGTTCCTCAGCTGCCCAGCTACAGCAGCTGTAAGGCTCTTTAGGGTCATTTTAGCAGTCAGAAGCCTAATACTCTGATGCTAAATTTGTAAACCTGACAGTTATTACTGTCACTTATGTTTGAATAAAGTATTTATTGCCACAAAAATAGTTCATCAGTAGTGTAGTTTTGTAAGTAAATACCAGATAATAACTTGCATTTATTCAGTATATGGCTATAGAAAATGCATGCATATATATGGTTGTGTGTATATATATTTGTGTATACTTAAGTAAAGTGAATAATATATGTGCAATATATCAGCCATTCCTAAAAAAACCCAAAGCAAAACCACCCAAACAACCCCAACAGCAGCATAGAAGCAGTAGGACATGCAGAGGATTCTAATTAGACTCTGTCTTCAGACTGTCTTTTTGGAACGGTCTGTTGTAGGCAGACTGAAAGGTAAGTTAAAGGTTCATTAAACAGCATTCAATTAAAAGAAAAACCCTTATTGTCTTATGTGGTTAATGCACCATTAAACTCTGTGCTAGCATGTCATATTTATTAAAATTTGATTTGCACTGCCTTTTCAAGTGACAAGCACAGCACAGAATTATATGGTATCTATTTATTGTTTTCATTGTGAAGTTTATTTTAATTTATTTTTTCTGGGTTTATCTAGTATTTCAAGCTACAAGTCATAAACCTGCTTGGAATTATGCTGGGGATTTTGATGTTTCTACATCAAAGTGACCTTTTGTGATGTTTCTGTTCTGTTTTGTTAACTTATAGGGGAATAAATAAAAGAAACAGTTGTAAATACTTCACCTCACTTCTCTTATGCCATTTAAAATAAAAACCCAATAAAAACTAGGAAAAACTAGGTATATTACAAAGACAAGGTGACACTCCAGTCAGCTGTGCTGCTGTTTTTCTTCTCCTGTGCACTGAGAGGAGCTGGTCGCAAGTTAGAAACGATTTGGGGTACGATTTGGAGAAAGGTTATCTTCTTTGTTTATGAAATTTAACATTAAATAATAAATGTTTCGTATGTTTTATGGTATCATAAAATCCAGATTCCAATTTCTATAATCCATTGCTCTATTGGAGTTTGCTGAGAAGTGGAACTAATCAAAAAAGTAATACAATGAAAGTTTACGTTATGAGCTGTTTAAATCATAAGACCAGGTCTTTTTACTTCAAAGTAGGCAACCAGTTACGGCATTTATTGTCAGAATTAAATTTACTCAATAGATTCACCTAGTGATTTTTATAATGTTTCTTTTATATAGGTCTATATGCATATATGTAACTTACTACTTCCACTTTGCAACTCACGTATAGTGACCCATAAAGCTATTTGACCTTTACATAAAGGCAAAATATATTGTTCTATGGTAACATTGACATATGATGTGTACACTTGTATTATTGTGGGGTCATTTCACTGCCATTTATTATACTCAAACACTCCCCCTTTTTTTTTTCCCCCCCTCTATCTTAATGTCTCAGTAGAAGGCATACTGTAAAGCCACCAGTGACTGGAATGTACTGTCTCATAGTCACAGTTTGCCACTTATTCCAATGCAGTAGCATTTACCATCTTACACGCTGATGCTTCAATTTCTTCACATAATGCAAGGGGTGATACATCTCTGATGTAATTCCAGATTCCTTCGGTTAAGATGACTCCCACTGACTCACCAGACTGTCAGTCAAATCTTATGTATCTTAGTATCTATGTCAGCAGCTTTGACTTCTTTGGAAGTAGCAGTTCCTTTTCTAAAACAATGAAGTTACTATAATAGCACTCAGGAGAGATCCTTTTCTCCCCTTCAGCCTTCAATGGCATATGTGGTGTGCTAAGTAGACCAATACAATATATTTTTTTAATTATTTTTTATTCTCTTATTTTTATTAAAATCGTTCAGTTTCTGGTTTGCCTCTGGTATTGTGTCTGTATCATGCTTCTCTGCCTCCATGTGATTCTGTGCTTCTGCATAAAATGTAGAATTAATAAGACAACATTGCTTCATTGGTTTCACACTTTATCAGTATCAATGATCTGTGCTGATCCAAGAGAAGATGTGTGGATGTCTTTCTGACCTCTTTGTACCTGCAAAATGAATGATAACGTTTTTTTCCAGTGTTACCTCATTATATTTTCTTGTCTTGGGGAACTTGTAGTTTATTTATTTATTTATTATATGTATATTAAACATGATACAGGTTTATTGCTGTTTCTAACTCCAGAATAGATGGGTGGAAAATCATTGCCAATTCAACAAAAGCTATTACACTGCAATTAAAAGATCAGACTGGACATGGTTTATTTGGACATGGTTTATTCCCTCCCTTTCTTTTCCTTTTCTTTTTTTCTCTTCCTCTCTTTCTCCCCCCCCCCTCTTCTTCC
>JAAGNO010019663.1:107386-117765 GCA_033439905.1 Ceryle rudis | reverse complement strand
CAGTTTATAGCCTACTTGAACTAAGTACACTGAGCTATATGTTTCTTGAATATGTCCTCTTTGTTCTTGTCGTAATGCATACTTTGCTTATGTTCAGTTGCGAACATCTCTAAATCAAAAAGTACTACAGCATAAGCAATTTAAGATCTAATAGCTATGTGCAAACCCTGGCCAAGTTTGTCAACTTGTAGGTGTCAAAAGCGACTATAACACACTGAGATGGACAACTGAGAATTGAGATACTCTTTAGAAAAATGGACTTCTCTAGTTTATTTAATGTAATACGCTCAGCTTCGTACATCCCAGAAAGGCTGAGGGATTTCCATAAGTGATGATTTGGAGTCCACCAAATTGAGGCTGAAGATAAAACCATTGGCTAAGCAGCTGTGTCTCTTCTTCCAAGGCTGTGGTCACAGTTGGGTAGGACTTGGCTGAAAACAGCATCAGATCTAGCTGCTTTTTGTGACTTAACGCTGGAAGGGCTGATATCAAAGTGTAAAATTCTCCTGGAAAAGTACTGAAACCACATATATTACTGATCTATAGAGCTTTACATAGTTTCATTTCATGTCAGATCTTTAATGTGTTTGCAGCAATATTCAACAAAGCAACAAATCGGTTTTTAATTTAAGATGCTTCCACACTGAACTCAGGGCTGGTTGATGGGGAAGGGCCGTGTCGAGTGCAGCAGATCTGCTAACAGGTTGGTATGCAGGCGAAGCAGCAGGAAGAAGGGATGCTTCTGTTTTTATCCCCAGAAATCCACTGAGGATTCCTCTGTTGACCTGATCTAACACACCTTGGACTTTCTCTTAAAGAGAAATCATAAACTCATTTCAGCATGTAGACATTGGCGAATTCCGGGTGCTGAATGTCACACCATGTTGACTGTGTGTGAAATAACACGTTGTGATAAATTAACAGGAATTGTACGCCATGCAAAATTACACCTCCGGGCAGACTCAAATGACCAAACTTTGACATTTCTCAAACTTGACAGCTTATTTCAGTGGAGATTTAGAAAAAAAAAGGTCAAAGGACACCAAATATATTACTACTCCACTCCTTGCCTGTAGCTATAGAAACACTAAATCTTCTAATATTACACCTTATGGCAAATGAAGGTTTCCTCGTTTAGAAACAGGAGTGATGGCTCAAAGGCTTTGTGACCACAATATGTGGAAACAGCCTTGCATTGTATTTATCATATGCAGGGTTGCTGCAGCTTAATGGCTTCAGCGAATATCCCTTTGCCTTGCCAGGAGCAGAATCAGGACTGATAATGTGTGAATAGCTCGATTGCCTTCTGACAGGAGTCTGGAGCGTCGGTGTGCCTCGGCATGTGTATACGGGTATATAAATGTGCTTTCATAAACATGTTCCCATCTTGAGTTGCAGTAGCGGTTACCATGGCAACGCCACTCTGTGTACTTGAGCTTTAACATTCAAGAGTTCACCCAGAAAATAAATTTGGTGTGATTATGAGGTAAACTTGCTTGTTTTCTGAATTCTTTGGATACAGATCCTTGAAAAAAGCAGAAAATTATGTTACTGCCATACTCTGTTTTCTGCTATAAACCATGCACAGAATCATTAAAGCTGTCATCTATCAAAATACAGTAAAATTCCAATAAAGCTAAATTGTAAATGTTGCCATCTTCAGCTCCATAATGTATTATTTTTAAAGGCTCTATGTCACTGTTGAAATGGATAAAACTCAATAAAATCCCACTGAGCAAGAAATGAAAAATTCCTATAAAATATACTCTGAAATAAGGTGGATTTTTTTCTTATAAGCACCAACCTATTTTTCTAGAGCAAGTTAGAAGCTGACCACAGGATGGTGACAACAGAAACACTTCATTTGTCTGTTATTGGTATTTTAAATAGATCATTTAAAATCTGGTGTTACCAAAAAAAATGACTCTTGAGGTGAGACTTTAGGGCTTTATATGCCATGTGTATCTCTGTTTTCCATGTGAAATCTTAATAGTAGGAAGATTCGTCTTCTGTAACCAGATAAATTTGTGATATTCATCCTAAACTCTGAAAACCAGCTTAGATCATCTGATCTTGCGAATCAGTAGCAGTAGCAGGGAGTTTGCAGATGAAGTGCACTCTGCTCTGCCCCACACCACTGGCAGTTCTGTTCCCTTCAACAGAAGCTGTAGAAACAGGGTTTGGAGAGTTCTTCTCCAGCTGGAGCCCTAGCTCTTCTGCGGGAAAAGAAATTGTGTGCTGGTCAGTCACACGTGCAGGTTTTGTAGAAGAAGCCTTTGTCCGTACATTTATTCTTTTTAAAACCAGATCTGAAATATTGTCTTTTTAAAAATTGCCTTATCTCACGTCTAGTCATCTGTGTATCTGAGATCATTCTGCTTGGAGATGACATCTAAAGTGTCTAAGTTGCTTAAGAGGTGGTTTCTGTTCAGAAGTGATGCTGAGTGCAACTTGTTGTGTTCAAGCCTCCTACGTGCTGACACTCAATCTGAGGTCCTTGAGCAGGTCTCACACTTGCAGGTCTGCTGTGTCCTGTTATTGGGAGGGGAAATCACTCCAGGGGATAGACTGAAATTGCAGGGCTGGCTCCTGTCTATCTCTTACCTTTGGACTAGACTAAGGTTTGATAATTCTGTATCCCAGCTGCTGCAGAGTCATCAGTTTGATCTCTGGTTTTTCTTGTCCCACCCCAGCAGAATACATTAATATTTTCATTGCTGGATTTTGGTGATGATTGTTAAAAACCAGGAATGGGAGTCTGTGTTCACAATGAGGTCACCTTCTTGTATGTAGCTCATACATAAGTGACCTTTTTTGTTTTCTTTTTTTTTTTTTCCTTAATTTTGTTTGGTTTGTTATTTATGGTTTTTTGGTTTTTGTTTTTTTTCTTAATGACGGATTGAAACCGGGTAGTATTTTGTAATGTGGTTTGTACCTTTTGAAGTATCATGGACTCCCGTTAGCAGTTTCTTAAAGTGAGTAGCCTGCAAATGTACAGATTCCATATTTTGAAAGCTAAAATAACTTATTTTCTTTTTGTACAATAATTTAAACGTCTTTGACTGTAACTGATCAGAAAAAAGAGATTGAAGGAAAAAAAAAAAAAAAGTGTAATGTACCCAAACTGAAGAATGGCAACGTAAAAAATTCCAAAGCAGGAATGAGTCATATAAAATTAACTTCCTTAAGAACTGCTCGGGCCTGTTATTGCAGCTATTGCTGTCAGCATTTTCAAGTTAAACACCATTTACAATAATTTTATTTCACATCAAATTCGACTATAAGCTTAAATGCAAATGTCCCAATAATAGATTTTTATCTTGGTGAAGCTTTATGTTTTATTTCTCTCAGATGCAATTATAATGTCTGGAGAAAAGTTAATGCAAAATATGTAATTGATGAAACCTTGAATTTGGAAAAAATATATATGCAGGCAAACTGAATATAAGGTTAGAATACAGGTTGTTGGTATGAGGAGAAATGGAAAAGATTTAGGTGTTCAGAGAGCAATTTTGAGTGGGTTGATTGTTCTGCAAGAGGAAGTGGTTGCTGCTAACCATCCCCAATCCCACTGGGCCTGAGGGGGCAGAGAACTTCAGTGAACCAGGGTCAGCGGTATGAGCTTCAACAAGGCCAAGTGTCAGGTCCTGCACTTAGATCTTAACAACCCCATGCAGCGCTACAGGCTGGAAAGCTGTCCAGTGGAAAAGGATGCGGGGGTGCTGGTTGACAGCCAGCTGAATATGAGGCAGCAGTGTGCCCAGGTGGCCAAGATCTTGGCTTCTGTCAGCGCTAATCTGGCCAGCAGGATGATGGTAATGATCGTCCCCCTGTACTCAGCACTGGTGAGGCTGCACCTTGAATCCTGGGTTCAGTTTTGGGCCACTCACTCCCAGAAGGACATTGAGGGGCTGGAACATGTCCAGAGAAGGGCAACAAAGCTGGTGAAGGGTCTGGAGAACAAGACCTATGAGGAGCATCTGAGGGACTTTGGGTTGTTTAGCCAGGAGAAAAGGAAGCTCAGGGGAGACCTCACTATCGATAACTCCCTGAAAGGAGATTGGAGCCAGGTTGGTGCTTATCACTTCTCCCACATAACAAGTGATAGGACAAGAGGTTATGGTCTCAAGTTGTGTCAGGGGAGGTTTAGGTTGGACATTAGGAAAAATGTCTTCCCTGAAATGGTTGTCAAGCCCTGGAACAGACTGCCCACGGCAGTGGTGGAGTCCCCATCCCTGGAGGGATTTAAAAGGTGTGTGGATGTGGTGGTGAGGGACAGGGTTTAGTGGTGACCTGGCAGTTTTGGGTTAACAGCTGGACCTGATGATCTTAAAGATCAATACCAACCAAAACAATTCTGTGGTTGTATGACTAACAGGTGGCTTCGCCCAGGATCCAGAAGAGCTGGGCTTTAAACCAGAGCATGGCAAGGACTGTCTGGAACACATGGTTAAAATTTCTTCTTTTGCAGGAAACTTATTCCTAGTTTTTGTCACCGCATCCCTTCTGAATGTATTTTATTTGTTGAAATGGTAGAGTGTCTCCAAGTCCCTGAAATCTGAAACACAGGTAAGAACTCCAGCACACTTTTTCTGAGGACCCTTGGTGTCAGGTGGATTTTCCCACCCCATCAGCTATTGTGATTCTCCAGGGAAGCCAAGGAAGAGATGCTGGAGCAGGGTGGTGGCTGCCGCAGGAGGGAAGGGAGGAGAAGGGTGGGGAGGGAGGGGGTTGCTCTGGAGGAGTGGGGCCCAGTGTGCTGGGGATGGGGATGGACAGGAGCTCAGGCAGAGGTGAGGGAAGGTAAATGATAGGAGGTGGTTGGGGTAGGAGAGGTTGGGTGGTGGGTGTGGCTGTGGCCTTGTGCAAATGAACAAAGATGCAGGACATCATTTCTTCCCCTGTACTGAGTTTAAGAACAGTGCATAAGTGCACATACACAACGCATGCCTCCTAGCACTGGGAGTCCTGGTTCTCCTTCCAGCTCTTTGCTTTTAGAACCACTGCAGTCATATCCAGTGCCCTGCCCAGGAGAACAGCAGGATCCGAGTGCTGAGCCCAAAGGAAAGATGAGTGATTAATTCACTCACACTGGACTAAGAAACCTCTGTGTGTGTGTGTAGGCTTCTCCCTCCTTGTTTGAGACTTGCTCAGATGTTTTCAAATGAGCATGGTGATGAGTGAGCAGGTAGAAAACTGAGCCCAAACTGGAGGAATAAACTGTTCTGGAAATGAGAACAGCAGCAGCACAGCACGTACCACAAGCAATGCACTGACTTCAGAACGGAGCCATTTAAACTGATCTCATTACGCTGCCATTTTAATAATCCTCCTAGGTAGGCAATGCATATATCACAGGTGCTGTTAGCTCCTTGACGCACAGTAAATATTTTTGAGGTTTGTTTCAGGCAAATAGGTATTTGCAAACTAAACATGTCTGAGAATGGAAAAGATCTATGTTAGTAATACCTAAGACCAGCTGAATCTGCCTCATCTTTATGTAAAAGTTGTCTGCTGGGTGAAAAGCAGCTTCCCTAGCAACTCTTCTTTCTCTGAGCGCCAGGACTTCAAAGGTTTGGAGAGGTTGGCAGACAAATACATACATGTACCTGTGCACACCTGCATGGCCCAGGTTACTAGAGATCAAGTGGGATGCATTTGATCACTGCTTTGACAGACAAGTTAACCCATGCTTCCACGTGGACATCGTCGTGCACAAGTCTTGTCTATCAAGGTGCATTACAGACCCTGCCCTTGCCATGTAGTCAGCCTTTGTGCTAATAATCATAATAGTATCCTGGTTCACGTGGCTGTTCACGATACAATAAAATTGGTGAGTCATTCTGAAGAAGTTAAATATTGTACATGACTCACATATGTCAAAAAGTACTTTTTAGTGTTATGTTGAGAGGCAACTTGGACTCGGGTGTGTTCCACACACCTTCTTTCTCAAGTCTGATCTCTGTGTTGTTTTCTGCTATAACACTGCACGTTCTTTCAGACTGTGTTCATCCTGAGTTAGCTAGTGAAACGTGAACAACCAGTAAGCTTTGTCACTTGTTTTTATACAGTTGTGCAGAGTAACAAGGAACGTAATTGTCCCACTGTAACCAAACTGGTTGCCAAGCTCATATCCCAAACGTGAAGGAAGGGAGAAATGATTACTATAGAAAATTAAGGAAGCGATGATGGAAATAACACATTATGTTTTGAATGACAGTGTAGTGCAATGTTGCTGTTGACAAGAGCATTGTAATCTCTTCTACAAACAACTTTAGTCAGGGATTTATAACACCAAAGAGACTTGTCTAGGCCTGAAACTTGGGATCATCTCATTTAACTCAGTACTAGATTTTGCCATATACACCTTAAAGGCTTGTGTGTGTGGTGGGTGTTGATTTCTGCAAGAATTACAGCGATTTGCCCTTCAAACAGGTGACGTTATACCTGTTTTGGGGGTTTGCCTAGACAGAAAATGATTACAAAGACTTAAAGCATCAGCACTCTGTACAGAAGATATGGAGAAAATAAAAATAAAACTCTTTAAAAATGAGATTAGCCAGCAACGCTTGATTTCTGGTTTTATGACTATGCAAAGAGGCTGCGATGCCTTTAGTACAATTCCTGGGTAAAAATTTGCTTTTTCAATAACGAACACTAAATGGCCCAAGAAGGTATTTGCTATGGGCAGCACATTAACACTTGCTGCTCTTCCTGCTGCGCGTGAGCCTGCTAATCGTCTCAGCTCTTTATGAACTGGATTTAACAACTATGGCACCAGTCTCAAAGAACTTACTGTAATATAGTCATATTCGTCTTTCCTTGTTGGCTTCATAAAATGCTCATATAAGCTGACCTTTCTGTTGTGAGGGTATTAGAGAGTGGCTGGCACACAGATGCACCACCTTTCTTTCATGTAGCCCTTGTTAGATAGCTTTCAAAGGCTTCATTGATAAGCAAGTCAGGCAGGAAAGCTATCACCAAAACCAAGATGTGCCCATCAGGATGTAAATACATTGTTTGTAAGACCAAAGAACAGGTAGATAGTTTGGAAACGGGCTTCTTAAGTCAATAACATCTGATAAAGCTGACTCTCCTGATTTCTTGTGTACAGTTAATTGAAAGGATATTTAGCACTGATTTGATGGCTCTCTATAAACATTTTCCCCACAAATAAGTGGAAATAGAGAAATGTACATCAACTTTATTGGTCATCAGCTTGGCTCTGTCCGGAATTGCAGAGTTTACGATCCCCTTTGCTGTCCCTATGGGATGACTTTAAAGCTCACTCCGTGCATATTCAGATTTCTGGAGTTTTGCATTTGCTCTTTTATCTTTATAATAAAACATGTATTTAACAACAATTAAATGTTGAAACAGCCTGCTGGCAGATGGGGTGGGTTTTCTATCTTGTGTGAAGTTTTCGAAAGTGTCTTTCAGAAATATGTTAATTTTATGGTCTTTGTTACAGACAAGACTGAACTAGAGTATTGTAGCATTTTTTTCTTGACTTCATAGTTTATCCATATTTCTATTGCCTATTTTTTCTTATTCTTTATGTGTTGTTTTCTTTACCCTTCTCATTTTTACCTAAAATTACATTTAAAACATAATCTTTAAGTCAAGTCTACTTTCTTAACCAACCAAATACTAAAATCAGTTATACAGATTACATGGCACAAGCTACTCGTGCCTTGAAGAACCAGGAGACCCCTTTCTAAAGTCATTCTTGGAATGGTTAAGTACACGGTGAGCTCTAATCTCAGGTACTTCTAAGTTGTGCTGTGTCCTTACACTCAAATTATGAATTTTAACAGCATTAGTAACAAACATTAAAATTTTAACTGAGGCTGCTTTTGCATCCTTTAACTCAAGGACACACATTGCTAGGAAGATCCTGTACTCTGAGACTGAATTGAATATTGATTTTTATTTTAGTTCATTTAGTTGTTTGCTTGTGTGTGTGTGTGTGTTTGTTTGTTTGTTTTTCCGGAGTGAGATAACTGGTTTTGGTGCTTTGCATGAAAATTGATTTGCTGAGTTACTAAGCAGTGGAATGTGGCTAGTGCTCATCTGCATTAACAACCATTTAAAGAAATTTCAGAGGAATTTTTATTACGTGTGTATGTGTAGGTTTAAATAGCCTTTATTAATGCACTCCACTGAACAATAACATAGATTTTAAAATGTCATAAATACAGAGAAAACTTAACTACCAGAGGTATGCAATGGTCAGCATTTAAAAGCTCAGTGAGATTAATATTTACCGTAAAACTGCATCTGAAAAACTGCCTTAATTCCTGTTCAATGTAGTAATCTGTTAAGGGTTTATTTATTTGTCTAAAGCAGATTGTTAAATGATGTAGAAATTCTAGAGGAAAAAAAAAAAAGTATTTCTGGAGTACTGTAATGATTTGTTTTGCTTTTAAAGGCAGAAAGACTTGTCTTTAATTTCTAATCAAACCACTATGAAATGGAGTTGGAAAGATGAGGTGTTTGGGCAGTTGTTATTATCTAGTAGCGACCTCTGTCATTGATGGTTTGAAAATTAATCTCTCCACCAACAAAACACAAGGAGACAGAGTGAAAGGGCAGATAAACAGTTTGAAAATTGGTTAGCTCATTTTTCTAAAGAATATTAATAAATCAATTGATGTCCAGTTAGTGCTTGATAAGAAGCCTAGTGCACCAGGGATCAGTTCTGGGGCTGACATTATTAAGTATCTTTCTTAACAAGCTGGATGAGGAGGCAGTGTGTGCTCCCTTGAGAAATCTCGAGGTGATGTACAACTGTGGGGGAAGAAGTTGCCCCCCTGGATTGTGGTGACCCAGTTCAGAGCGACCTTCATGAGCCCGAGGGTTCGGCTAACAGAAAGCCTGTAAAGTTCAGCCAGGATGGTTTTGTACTTGTAAGTTGTTTGTTGACTCAACTGAAATTTAAAGAGAAAACAGCTGTTATCGTTATTTAAATAAATAATGCAGATTTTCACACGAATTTAAGATGCTTTATTTTGGCTCACTCTAAACTCTGTTGCTTGCACTGAATATAGAAGAATTGGGACTGAAGATGCAGAGTTTATTTGCAAAGTCTATACAATAGCTGCACTTGAAATGTGTGCCTCTTGACTGTTCCTAGGCTGTCTGATAGTCATAGATGAGGAATATTTAAATGGCTGTACAAGGAAATAGGATCTGTAAATTGGTATTGTCTAGAGCAAGACAGACTTTTGGTGGACAATAGGCTGTTTCATTATATCAATGCTTTCTAGTGGTTTGCTCTCTTCAGAGAGCTTCAAAAGGCTAAATTTTACTTTGCCATTGGAGTAGGTTCATCTATTATGTGACCTCAATAATGTTATCTGGAAATAAGTCTTAGAGAAAGAAAATGCCTTAAGATGTAAAAATGGAGGGATAATGTAGTGTTCTAGGTGTCAATCCAATATCCATCATTGTGAGAGGTTGGATGTTTTTATGTTCATTTTATGCTAAGTGATGAGTGAGCTTGATGTTTGAAAACCCCTAAATTACAGATGCTTATGTGATGGAATAGCTATTGTCAGAGGATGGAGGAAACTGGCACCCTATTGTTGCAGTCTGTTAAAAATGATTTGTTGAAAATTGACTTTGAATGTTTGTAGTGGAGGTCAGAGTTCCCTTTAAGGGGCTCGTACTTCCACAGAAGTATCTAGAAATGCCACATATACGCCTTGCTATTAAGGAATGATTTTGATATAAATACTGACCTGGCAGTGCTTTTGATTCATTAAAATGGGAAAAATAAGTGGAGCAAAACAGCTGGGACAATTTCTGAGTAAATTCATCAGTCATTCAGGAACTATGCATTTAAAATACCTATAAATAATAGAATGCTCCATCTAAATGGAAGCCTTTTATTGATGTGTAAGTACAGTGTCACCCTGAAATTTCTTTTTCAACTTCGCTTTGCCTTCTGTTTGGAATTGGATCAACCAAGTTCTATTATTTCTACTTCTTCAACTTCATTTTAATAGCATTATTTTGTGTAGTGTGTGAAATGCAATTGATACACACAGTTGTTAAGCTTTAAAATTACTTTCAGGTAATGCATAATTGTTTTGGAAACTCAATTTTTCAATATTATCTTGGGGACTGACAAAATAATAAGAACATTTTTGTGTTTTGCCATTGGCACTTGTGAATTTCCTTTATTCGTATTATTGCAATATATTATGTTACCTTAAGTATTTTCTTTGCCTTTTGACAACCTTCATGGGATTGCAGATCCTACAAAAGAAGACATGATGATGGAAACAAGGAGAGTGAAATACTGAGAACTCAGTTTTGGTTTTTTTTTTTTTTTTTTTTTTTTTTTTTTTTTTTTTTTTTTTTTTTTGTTTTTT
>JAAGNO010019663.1:84334-107286 GCA_033439905.1 Ceryle rudis | reverse complement strand
TTTTTTTTTTTTTTTTTTTTTTTTTTTTTTTTTTTTTTTTTTTTTTTTTTTTTTAAACGTTTAATTCTCCCAGGTTTACCAAGAATAAATATAGTGTTTATGTAAATATAAGGAAACAAACATTTAAGTTTTCAAAAAAATTAATTTCTTTCAATAGGTAAAAAGATGGCCTATCACAAAGTGAACGCAGACCAGAGAGCACAGGGCCACTCTCCCTACCTTGACAATGATGAGCTCCAAGCCACAACGCTGGATCTAGAATGGGATATGGAAAAGGAGCTGGAGGAGCCTGGGTTTGACCACTTCCGGCTGGATGGTGCTGTCCCGCATCACCTGGGAAACTCACAGAGCCCTGACCTTGATCTCGAGACCATCCAGCCCTCATCTTCTCCAAAGGGAAGATTCCAGCGGCTTCAGGAAGACCCTGACTACATCTCACACTATGTGCGACAGGCACCAAAGAGCAACCGCTGCAGTTTTTTTCAGATACTGAAAGTATTTTGCACTGCTTTGATTTTATTTATTTTTGGGATTGTGATAGGATATTATGCGCGCAAGAAATGTCCTTCTCCCCCAGCATCTCAAGAACCAAATAACCCTCATATCTACCATGAAATTCTCAAGGAAATCAAAGCTGAAAATATTCAACAGATTTACAGGTATGTACCTTGAGGTGCTTTCGTCTAAATGCAATCAGGTGCCACTGCTAAGACTTCTTGTGGTTTGCTTTCTGTGGAATCTTATTTACAAACCTTGACTTTTATCTTCGTGTTCAGTTTCCTCATTATCATAGAATCACAGAGTGGTTTGGGTTGGAAGGGACCTTTAAAGGTCATCTAGTCCAACCCCCCTGCAGGGAGCAGGGACATCTTTAACTCCATGATGCTTGGGAAGCTTCCATAAACATAGATGGAACTAACAATATGCATTTGTATTAGTGAGTATAGTTTTTGCTTTAACAATGCTCTGCTGGTAAATACATAAATATTATTTTTAACGTACATGAATTGAAAAAAGTAGATAATACAAAGTAAACAGAACTATGGATGACAGACCAGCTGTCCTGGATCCAGTCAGCTGCCAAACAGCATTGTCGAAATTTAAGAGTTTAGATGGTGTTTTGTAATATTTGGTGCTTTAAGAAATCCCCATCTAATTGGTGGCAAATAAGTGAGTCCTGGCTTTTGTTTTTTGATCTCTACGATGATACACTATATGATGATACACTATTTAGTCTGTGTGGGTTTAGGATGGAAAAAAATGACCTCTGAACTCTAAAACACTGTTATTTTTTTTTACTCCTTTAGTACATGTTTTATCAATATAAAATGCTATAAAATATCTACTGACTGGGTTTGATTTTAATTTTTTTTTTCCCCCATGTGGAATCTTTTCACTGTTTTGAAAGTTTATATAACATGTTCATATCAGAGTATAATCGCTTTTTCTGTAGCAGTGACTGTGGAAGAAACTAGGTTTTCCTGCCAACTTTTGGAAGTTATTTCTATATGAGGGGTGAGATGAGCTTATTTTTGGCTTCTGTATTTCAAAGTTCCTTTTTCATGATGAAGGAAATGCATTGCAGATTTACTGATCAGTACCAGTTCAGAAGCATCAGGACGTACATACCTGAGGTTAGAAAGGATTGTCATCATGGACATCCAAAGACCTGTTCTTGAGCAGATCACAACCGCATTGGAAGTAGCCACAGAAGACTTCTAACCTAATTTGTCTTTTATTATATTTATTAAACAGATCCTAAAATCCTGAAGTGGTCAATACCATGTTTTAAGCCAACACCGTTAGTAAATTCAAGGAATAAAATAGATATGAAGGATTTCATGTCTGTTTTCATGTGCCGAACTGACTCCTAATTATACAAAACCAATTATTTTTGTAATGGGAAAGGGTATAGGTGATGAAAAGGTCGATTCTGAATGTTAAAAATTAACCTCTCTCTTCTCAGAGTAAATTGAATTGAATTCTATCACTAGGCTTAGTCATCAACGAAGTATTGGAAGAAGCTTGGCCCTACTGACTGGGTATTACACAAATGGCAGCGTATTGCAGAGAAGTCTGTCAGTCTCTGGATAATACCTCAATAATTTGTGTTTGGGGACTGGGAACCACTTGCCATTTTATTCTTTCAAAGGGTGGTTTAAAAATATCCCTTTTCAAACTCTTTCAGGTAGCCATTAGGATATTAGTGACAATCTAGACTTTAGGTAAAATGAATTATATGAATACTTCGGAACTTAAAAAACTTACATAGTTGCTATCCTTTACTTAACATAATACTTAGCATTTGGCATTTTTTTCTTTTCTATGTAACAACATGATTTCAACCGATGTAGTCAAGTATTAATACAGCTACCTATTGATTCTGTATATAAATATATAACGAAAGTTTTTATTATACCCCATTACCCACAGGATTTCTCTTAACCCAGCATTTTGATCTGAGACAGCTTTTATCCCACGTTGTGTTCAGTGGCTTTCCCTCGACATCTGTTTGGCAAGAGTCAGAGCTACTGCAATGAAACCTGTGTGTGTGTAGCCCCACAAATATAGAACACATGACATATGTTACTTGGGAAAAACAAAGCCCAAACTTGACAAAATCAATATATGTTATTGTAAGATTTCTTTCAATATAATATACTTGCAGTTACTAGGAATAAGTGGCAGCTGCTTAGCTTGCAATTTCTAAATGTTACTGAGGATGACATTAACTTAATTTTCCTTGCTTACTACTTGGATTAGACTCAATAATGATAAGGGATTTTGCTAACAGTCCTGATAAAGGACTTAGGGGGGGAAAAACACAACGTATAAAAGACACAGCAGTGCCAATCATATTCCCCAAGTGGAACTTGGTGTGCTTGAAGGTCTGGAGCGGGGAATTCCTATTGGGAAGAAATCTGCTGTGGTCAGATGAAGCTTTGAGGATTGGGACCCTCTGGGCTTCTAAAGAGGTTGTAGAAGTGCACCAGGGAGCTTGTGTTGATTTTGTTGGGATTTGGATTGGATTCTGTACCAGCTGAATGAAGCCTTTATACCAGTCTGTGTTAGGAATGGAGGGTCATGTAAGATAACAGGAGTTTGTCTACATGGATTGCTGAAATGGGAGGAGTTGGGTGGTCCTGTACAGCTTCTCCATGGGAGATTCTTGGTGAGAGCTTGTATGGCACTCTGCTGTCAGTCCCCTAACTGGCTGTCTACATCAGCCAGGTCTGTGTTAAGCACTTTTCCCAGCTACAACTCATTAGGGAAGAAAAGTCAGTGTGTTGACTTTTACTCCTTCAGCTTTGCACCTTGTGTCCTGTGAAACGTCAGTGCTGCAGAAATTCAGTGCAATTTAGCACAGTTGTAAATACTGGCCTTGGTCAAGTTGCCTAATTGGCGACACAGCCTGAATAAAGATTATCTCTGTAAGCCTTTTTGAACACCTGCCCCCAACCCCTCTAGGGAAGTGCTTACAATGGTGATGTTAAAAAGTAGAAATCAGTTTACTCCTGATGTTTCAGAGGTTCTAAGAGGACTTAAGTTGTCAGTGGTGCCTGAAAGGGGGAAAGAAGTCACCGCAAAAAAGTGAAGAGTTTTCCTTACCCCACAAATTGTTTTACATGCTGACAAAAATGAGGACAATGTTAAAACTATTCACTCAGTAAATCTAACTTTTTAGGTGTGTGAATGCTAAATTTTCTCAGGTAAATATTTATAAGAGAAACAACCTGCTGTATAGTATGGGCAGAGTCAGAACTGGTGAGAACAGACCTAATTCTGCAGACATCACTAAGCTGATAGGAATCCAATAGGTCTGTTTGTGCCATGAATACAACTTCTCAGTTTTCTGTCAGAAGGTATATGAAAAGGATTTAGTTCAAGTTTGGTGTAACTAAGCTGCCACAAGCCTTTAGGGTGAATATGGAAATATTCATAAGTGTTTATAAATATTCATAAATCCCACATCCAAAAGAGACCAGGTAGAAGTCGAGATACGGAATACCTTGGGCACTGTTTAAAACTATATCCATAACCAGCAGAACTTACCAGGACAAGACTGTTGGACAGAGCTGGTAAGATTTATAGACTGAAAGTAGGCTATGTCCAGGGACAGCCAGGTTGAGACTCCATGGCAAGATTCAGTTCTTGGAGCCCTTTTAGAGAGTGTGTCAGGAGGGTGTAGCTGGAGAGCAGTCACCCGTGCTTTGAGTCTGTGGTCTTACTCCCTGAGGAATGTGTCTGCAGCTCTGAAACATAGTTGTGAGAATAGGAAAAGTCCTGTTTTCCAAAGTGATGAATGCATTTAGATGTGGAAGTCTCTGAAGTTTATTATAAATTCTTAAGGTCGTAAGAGGCAGACTTTCAAAAATACAGAAACAACCAACAGTTTTGCACTGTTGAATTCTCAAAAGTAAACAAGTGCAATTTTCAATGAAAACTGACATTTTTAAGCTTCTTAAAATGGGTTTCAGATTTCTAATATCACTCAAGTGCTTTTGAAAATTCAGCTGGTTTTTTTCCATCTATATAAAAAGGGGGACGCTGAAGAAGTGTAACTTCATCCTCTTGCTGTGCATCTGCCAGATGCAGGTTAGCTATCCAGTGTTCATCACCACGTAACTGAATTATTCAGCAGATTTGTGTTTACAATGAGTGCATTGATTTCCCCCATATTAAAGATGGAATGTGACATTTGTGCTGAGTAGTGTCCCCTTTGCTTCCTGGGTGATTTTTTTTTTCTTGGCCTACATTCAGGAAGAAGAGAAGGGAAAAAAAATCTGAGACGCCATGGTCTGGAGTTAGAGGGAACGTTGTCACTGCCTTCGGGGCTACTGTCACTAGCTGCCAAGACTTTAGTCATTCTATATGTTGCTAAGCTTTTATATTTTAGGATGGTAAACATTTCAGACTTGTGCAAACTGAACTTTGGTGTTTTCAGTTGATGTTTAAATTGAATTTTATTAACAGTCTAAAGGGACAAGGCAATGAAAGCAGCAGAAATACAGTCTTGTCAAAGACCTCTAAGATTATAGTAACTACTGCTATCCAATTTGGCATCTTTATCTTAAAAAAAAAATAGTGTGTTGCATGTTTAACAGTGCATTTCAATAGGGGAAATATGAAAGGTGGTATTTTTATTTTATATGAAAATATTTCAATTTTTGTGGCTCCAAAACCAGATAAAAATGAAAGATTTCTTATTTGTTTGGAAAATGTGGGGCTATCTTAATTTTTTAGGAAGATGTAATTTTGTAGTTGACTTCTGTATATTAAACTGATAAAGATTCACGTTGAACAAAGAAAAATGGACGGTTGTGCCAATGTCGATGCTAATGCTAGCTGTACCTTATTTGTCAGATTAGTTGATTCTCTCGGACATTATTTTTCAATTTCTTATAGCCTCATTCTCCTTTACTCTGTAATTCCTTTCAACACTCATATGTCCTGGTTACTGCTAGATCCACAGTCCTCTTGGATGCGTTTTTCTATGGTTAAGACTGGAGGGGGGGGACACAGATGGAAGAGTCTTTGCTCTTCATCCAGTCTACAGAGCAGCTCCTATGTTTCAACTCTGCTTTTCATCCTGTATATTTTCACTCAAATGTTTTCTTCACTGTCATTTTTTTCCCTGCCTCGAGCAATAGGGAGGTTTAAATCCCTTCGTAATACATCTAGTTGTAACTAACTGTCCTTTGGAGGCATATCTGTTCCTTCTTCCAGCTGGTAATATCACCTGCAGAATCTCCTAAATCCATCTCTGGCAAGAATTGATTTGTCACTGGTGCCTGGTGCCATCCATAACTTAAGCTTAATTCTTCAAAGGGCTTTGGGAGAGTAGGCAGCAGCAGCTCTCCTACGCAGTCATGGCTGAAGAAACAGAAGTGCCTATGAAGTGAGAAAAGGAGTTTACTTCTTTTTTTTCTGAAAGTGAAGTGAGAAAGTTCCATGCCCAAGTGTTTCTTGTCCCTGATCAGGTATAATCAGCACTGTTGAAAACATGAAGCTTTAAACCCTTTTAATCAGATAAATCCTGTGGAACACAGGCCTAACGAACAAAGAGAACCTAGAATTTCTCAGAAAACTTCAGTTCTGGAGATTTGGACTGAATTAAATTTCCAGGTTACTGCTTGGCTAAAACTGGCTTTGCTGTCCCAGGCAGGAGCAGAGCCTCTTCTTCTCAAGGAAGGGTATGAGGAGAGAAAGGCAGGCTCTTGGGACTGTTTCCCTTAGGAAAGGCCCTTTTTATCCCTCCTCCTGTTAACAGCTACTGTTAAATAATAGCCACATCCTGACGTCTGCATGGCTGCTGGTACCATCTGCTGGCCTGGACGACTGCTCACTTTGCTTGTGGTCAGGCTGGTTATCTTTGCATCCCCTTTACACAAGCAAATACTGTTTTTTGTCGTGCCAACAGTTGAGAAATGCATTGCAAAAAACAAAGTTCATCCTATTTCCTCCTGTCTATCAGTCTCAGATACTTACTGTATGTCTGAAGTCCTGCCTACTACAGCTCTGGAAATGGATATTGGCATGTTCCTAGGTAATCAGGAGCAAAGCGAGCTCCCTAGATTTATTTCATTCCCACACTCTCTTTAATCGCTTGGGATTCTCTTTATTCACATGATAATTTTGAATGTGTATTTATAAGTACAAAGCCTCTTTTGAAAGGAGATAAGAGTAATGTCAAACAAGTAAAAGTTCCCGCTTATCCTCCTGCTACCTCCCCAGCAAAGAATGGCTCTGAGAACATGGGGAGGTGTCTTTTGTGGAAGAAAGATGCCCCACATGACCCGAGTGGTATCTGTGGAACAGCAACTTGATAAATTTAGGCTCCAGATGCCCACTTATGTCAAATATGATTTTTTTCTTTTTCTTTTCTTTCTTTCTTTTTTATTTTTAACCAAAAAATAGGTTATCTCTGTACTTCAGAGGTGCTAATAGAAAGGCTTGTCCATTTTATAGTTTTCTTTGGTTCCATTCAATTTGCCTTTTTTTTTTCCTTATTTGCCAAGCATAGCTCTTTTATTGGGTTTTCTGTAGATGAAAGAAGGAAGCATTATATTGATATAATGCTTGACAACGAGGTGTAAATTTGTTACCTGTCAGGGTCAGTTACAGCATATGCTTATAAAATTCCTCTTCCTTTTTGAAGAAATGTCTTAGCTTATGGTTTACTTAACATTGAAAAGACATGTTTCATGTTTCATCTACCCCGTGGTTCACTGAGAACAATTTTTCCTCTCCCTTGATTTGTTTTTTAATGACAACCATAAAAATATATTGATTTTTAGATGTTTGATTTGGGAAATCATTTACAGTAAAGTCTGATTTTTCTATTATAACTGTGTCCTTTGTAAATGAAGTACACAGTTTTGCCTTAAAATATTTTTTCTAAGCAATACACCAGTGTGATATAGTAATGAACTAGATCCAATAAGCTCTGTTATGCCACATCAGCTTAATAAGTAACAAGTCCCATGATAAATTACCTTATCTGTCCAGCCCACATGAATGGCTTCTTACTGCTCCTTTCTCAAAACCAACATACAGTTCTGTGCTAAAGAAAATAGAAAGAAAATCACAACTGGGACGACTTAATGGTTAAGAAACTCCTGAAAGACAATAGTTTTTAGTTAGTCTTTGAGGTGTAAGAAAATAAAAGTGAGATTGATGAAACTCTGCAACCGCTCTAAAGAAGAGGAGCAGGAGTATTTGAGTCTTGTATGTGATGTCCTAGGTGGACATCATATGTCATCAGTGTGAAAACTAGAATGGGGCTTTGGAGTATTTCCTTATAAAGATGTAATTCTGGGAAGTGTATTTGGTGGAATAGCAAAATGTATAGATAAGCTAAGTGGGAATTTATGAATATTTTTTTATTTTTTATTTCTTAATTAATGTGGCATTTTTGTGGTATAGTGTCTGTTTCAATGCAACATTCAGGGGCTCAGGGTGGGAATTTGAGGGGGGGGGACAGCTCAGTACTGCTGAGGATTTATGCGGACGCAGGGGGCAGTGGGTCACAGCCCTGTTCTGCATAAGTTGACGACATGACACCTGAACTTCTCCCATTGGAGTGCTTTCTTACACCATTTGTGTGTTGGTAGAGCACCTCACATGTTCATAGAAGAAGTAACACTAGCTTTTGAAAGGCTAGAGAGTATAAATGAGTTTTGCTCTGATCACTTGTTTTTGGATTGTAAGAAGCAAGTACAGGAATAATCTTACTTATTTTAAAGCTAAAGATGATCTTTGCTGAAGCTGCCTCAAACTCATCATAGCAGAAGTGTGGTTTGGTTTAGAGATGGAACCAATTCCATGGCCATTAGCTATCTATCTCTTTACCATGACTGCTGAAAAGTGTGGGGCAATTTAGTCTCAATTAGAACAGCAATTCTGAGTGATGACAAGTACTACTTTTCCTACAAGACGATGAAATGAGCTGTGCTAGTATCGGTGAGGGAGTAATTTGATTTTTAAAGGTCTAGAATACCTTGCTTCTGCCTGCTTGGGGTAACAGAGGGATCAGGGAGGGACTGGTGATACCTTAAATCTTCCTGTTTGCTGGGATGCCCCCAGCGCATCTCACTTTCCTCTTTGCCTATAGATGTTTATAGCTGTTGGGAAAGCTCAGGTTTTCAGGGGATTGTTTGTCATGTTTCAACATGACAAACTGAAATGGAGGGTGAAACTCTTATGGATTTTAAAAAGCTATACCATTAAAAAAAACTTTTATTGAGTGGGGAGACTCTGTACTTGACTTGACTTGGAAAAGGGAAATACGTGACTAGACATTTACAAGTGATTTTGAGACTAATTTTTGCTAAAAGGCAGTATTTAGAGGCAAAAGACTTACTTGCATTGCCTTGCCATCCATAAGTTTTATAGATGTAACCAAACCATATTTCTCCTAATAGGAAGAATCTGAAGGAAAGGAGCACACAGCCTGCTGAGATGACAACCAGTTTTCATTTTAGGCCAATTGCTTCCAATGGGGAAATACCAGAGGATGCAGAAATTGGAAACAGTTGTCCTTCACTGTCCAGTCCTTGCAACTCAATACGAGGAGAATCAGCAATTTTGGCTAGTGGTTCCAGGGATGTACTTAAAAAGATACTGCGAAACAAACCTTCCAGAAAAAAAAAACACCTTAACAATTTAATTAGTGGCACTGGGTACACGGACTATCTACTAATTGCCCAAACAACTGCAGGAGTTTGCTCCTGCTGAGTTAACTGTATTGGCTCTCGACTTCTCAGCCATACAGCGTGCTCAGAGGGTGGCTGTTTTCTCTGAGGAGTTGGTGGCACAAGGCGTTGCAAAGAGTTCTCTTGTAAAATTTCTTAAGCACCCGACGCTCGCAAATTCCTGTTTAAGATGCATCTCTCATCAGCAGAGCATAAAACTGAAGTCTATTGGTACTCTTGAGATACAGCGTTTGAGTGGAGTGCTGCAATTCCATGGTACGCACTACAACAATTAGCAATTAGTTCCCTGCCTGTACACATAAATCAAATTAACAAAGCCTCGAGGGGAAAGACTTTTCTCAGCCCTCTTTGGTGGTGCTTTGACATCCAGTTCCTTACAGTCAGCACCTATGACAGCTATTTACTAGAAGCCTGCTAATAAGTCAGGCTGTTACCAAATTTACTGGGAGCTGCAGGACTGCAATTTATTGTGCAGTATTAAGTTACTGTTCATGCAGCGTTTGTAACTCAAGGCTACTAAGGAGCATTGCTAGGAATCGATCAGAGATAATGAAATTGATATTGTCTAAATAATAATCAATTTTAATAATAGTCTCCTGCAGTAGTCTTGCATTAAGGGGCTTCTATTCTCAGTTCAATTCTCTTTGAAAGCTGCTGGTTTTCTGAAGTTTAGTAGCTGCTATGCTGAAAGAAATGTGAAATCTAGTGAAAAGTTGGGTATTTTCCCCAGTAGTGTTGGAACTTGCACAGTGTTAGGCTTTTCAAAATTAAACAGCTCAGATTTTATTTTTTTTTTAATTTCTAGAGTACAGTGTACGGACATGAAGTTAAATAATGCTGGAGGTCTGTAGGTAGGTCTGATGTTTCAGTCTCAATAATGGGCAATGTTTAACACGTGAGAAGTCTCATCCTTTGCCTAAGCTGATGTTTCCCTTGGACACATGTAATTGATGCAAGTTTACTAACATAAGATGTCCGGATCACCTGGTTTCTGTCCGAGTTAAAATACTAACTCATACTCCACTTACTTTAGGAGTATTTTGTCAAAGTTGAAAAGGTTATAATATTCCAGTTAGGTGGAATTCTCTCTATCTGCTATTTTTATCTTTTAGTGAAATACAAAATTGAAAAACAACAAGTGAACTGATATGTCACTATCAAAACAGTGTTCAAATGGCTCAGGGGTAAAATTGCTTGGAAATCCTGTTTCTTGGATACTTCAGGATTAATACTCCTAGTTGGGGGTATTTCATTTATGTGCTGATGTTTCCTGCTAAAGCAATGTCTAGTCCTCCACCAGCTTAATCTCTTTGTGAAAGTTGGTTATTTTACAGAATGGAAACAATAATGCTAACAGCAGTGAGCAGGTAACGTTCAGCAGTTTTGTTCATTTTACCTTTTTGAATGGGTGCCCAAACTTCGTTAGCCAGCAGGCTAATTAAGTAGGTTGTGTGAGGCTTAAGGGAAAGCGTCGCTATTGCTGTGGGGGTTAGGGCCCCATCAAAGATTGATTTGTCTTCAGCAAATTTCACAAAGTTCTTCAGAGAGGTGTTTATAGGAATTGTAGTATTTTTTCTGAAGTCTGGGTCTAGAGAAAGGAAATAATTTGGGCTGTCTTTCCTTTGGAAGTTAGGGTGTGGCTGAAGGCTGATGCAGTCATCCTCCCATGTAATGCAGAATTGACCAAATGACCAAAGTTTTGAAGCATGCTACCTTGACTCAACTATCCACTACCTGTCTTATGCTCCGTGCAGTAACACTTTTTCTTTCTGTTCAAATGGCAAACTGGAGCCTTTAGACTGGAGAAGCCCAGGACTTCTCCAAAACATGGAGAGGAGACAGTTGGAAGAAGGATTGATAGTTCAAAATAGATAAGTAGTCCATGAGAATGTCAGTATGCCTTCGATGGAAATTGTTTTCTCTGTTCCAGCAGGGCAGCTGTGATTCAGCAGAAAACTTGCAGTTATGATTGCGGCCAAGGCAAGAACACGTTCCCAGTGGTTCTGGAATCTGTTTCCTGTTGAAGGCCATGTGAGCCAAGACTGATGCAGTGCAGATTGAGAGCATTTAATTATTTAAATAGCTGGCTGAGTGCTATTTGCGAGCACGAGGTGGTAGCTCGGGGAAGTTGCTTGTTTCATGGACGTTTGTTAATAATAGTTATTGAATGCTTTTATTTTTAATAAATGCAAACCTAGGTGATGGCCCTGTGATGTGTATTGTTAAATATATAGACAAGCTTAGAAAAAGGCCTTATGGTCATGAATCAAGTTCCTGTTCCCTGTCAGCTATGGAGGGAACAAAGCAAGAAGCTGAATTATTCACCATATGCTTAGTGCAAGGCAAATGGAACCTGCTGCTGTGTTGCTAGCGGTGCAAATAGTGACTTAAAAATACAAATGGTTTTGTTCCATATTATCACGCTTGTTTTTTCTTTGCTAATATTTCTAGAAACTACTTATGAAAATTAAATCCTGTGACAAAAAAAAATGGTAAGTCTGCATAGTTCCCCAAAATCCTAGCACAGACCCTGTGGGGGATTTTGTTTCAAAATGATTCTGCCTACGCACTACAAAGATAGAGAAGATGTCGTGTTTTGGAAATTAATAGAGATACTCCTTTTGTTCTCGTGTAAAACTTATTTAAAAAACCCAAACTGAAATAAATTTTGTAAAGATTGTTTCCAATAGAAAGAAATATAAATGAGTGGACAGCTATATAAATATCTATATGTGGGGTTTTGTGCATATGTGAATATGTAGATCTAATTTTACATCGTACCTGAAGTTCTGTCATTTACACCACACTTATCAAAACTGCCAAATGTTCTGGTGCTCAGTACCACTGCTCCTTGTGGTTGTGGCTGAAACCTGCTTGCTGTTCTAAACCCAGGGCCAGAAGTACTTCTTGTATTCGTAGTTCCTTTGCAACTTTAAGAACTCAAAATGCTACGATGATTGTGTTATAAATGACCAGAGAGCTATTAAGGACACAGTTCTGCACCAGAGATTGGGCCTCAACTCATAGAAGCTACTTGTTTAGGATTTGATGAGAAATAAAAATAGGCTGGGGGGGGCTTCACAGAATCACAGAATGTTAGGGGTTGGAAGGGACCTTCAGAGGTCCTTGAGTCCAACCCCCCTGCCAGAGCAGGACAAAATTAGAGTAGATCACTCAGAAATGCATCCAGACAGGTCTTGAAAGTGTCCAGAGAAGGAGACTCCACAACCTCTCTGGGGAGCCTTTTCCAGTGCTCTATAACCCTTACAGTAAAG
This sequence comes from Ceryle rudis, assembly GCA_033439905.1. Taxonomy (NCBI): domain Eukaryota; kingdom Metazoa; phylum Chordata; class Aves; order Coraciiformes; family Cerylidae; genus Ceryle; species Ceryle rudis. Next base: position 94,796 of record JAAGNO010019663.1, on the reverse strand, counting down.
AAGTTCTTCCTCATGTTGACGTGGAACTTCCTGTACTCGAGCTTGAGTTCGATATTTGTATTGAAATAAGTATCATATAAACCAAAAGATTAAGTTAGTTGATCACAGTGCAGAAATATTTCCCCATGGCAATAAATTCCCGGGCTTCTTAGTATGGTATGGGAAACAAATACAACAAGAACTCATGGCTGAAAGATCAACCATTAAATTTAAAACAAAAGTACACAGCACAAATAAGGTTGATGAATGGAACAGATTTCATTATGACTTTATTATGTTGCTTATGTTCTTTAGCCAAGCTGTCATTATAGTGTTCAACACAAAGAAAAATATGTGAGGGGGGGATAGCAAAGGTGAGGTGAGGCCATTTGGTGGTTTCTTTCTAGTGTTTTTTTCAATCTCTGTGTTTAATCAGTCTTTTCAAAGATTTTATTGAAGCATACTGAGATCAGTCAAATTTGTTACATGTACAGAAAAGATCTTGGAGTGCAGGTTTGAAAAGGAATAATACTTTGGATGTGGAAAATGTTCTTCAGTAGGTAGTGCTGTTCATTCTTTTTCCTCATCGGAGTGCAAGGACAATAAGAAAAAAAATCCTGCTTTTGATAAAACCCAGAATGTGGATCCCCTTTTTTGAATTTCTCAAGGGAATAGGATTTTTTTTTCAAATAGAATATATGCTTTTTTTTTTTAAACAATAAAGTTATGCAGTTGGCATTTATGAACTGAGTGTTGGTACATAGCTCTCATGTTTTGGTGTCTGTATCTCCAAGGACCCAGAGCAGGAGACAACAGCTGGAGGAACACAAGAGATGATTTCTACATGTGGCCCACAACACTTGTGAAAACTCTTTTTAAACCCTTTTTAACGCAGCATATGCTCAGTGTTGTTACATTATGGGCTAAATAACTTAACAAGTAAAGTATGAAAAATATTAAAAGACACTGAAAAGATTGCACTCCAGTCGATCGTCCTGGTGGTGGTGTGGCCCTAATCTGTTAACTGTCCTGCTGCCTTCACAGGGCTTTCTGGCAGAGAAGAAAGCGGTTCTTAAAATACACTTCAAAGGCTCAAGCCTGCTCTGACGGCCTCTGCCTCTTGTCAGCTACGGTCAGATGAGATTGGATTCTGCAATTCTTCATCAACTGGCTTCTAGAAAAAAGGCAATAATTCAGTCTGATAGAGGATACTCCTAAATCTGATACTCCTTAATCTGATAGAGGATACTCCTAAATTTTTCGAGTTACCGCTTCTTTTCCTTTACTATTGAGCTGTTTTAGCTAGGATGCCTGAGAGGGTTTGATATTAACAGTCTCTTAACAAACCAAACTAGAAGAGAGGATTTGGGCTCTGGTGGTCACAGGAGCCAAGGCAGAGCTGGGTGCAGTCACGGGGCTGCTGGAAGGCGTGCGGAGCTGTTTATAGCACTGCGAGGCGGTCAGGCTTTATCTGGGATTTGCAGCTCTCCACTAGCAAAACTTTTTTTTTATGTAAACAGACTCTGTTAAAACAAGAATCATTTGGTATTATTTTAGAAATACAAAGCTAAATAAATTAAATCCTGCTTTAGTCTTACAGATTTGGAAATTGCTTTTACATGCTTTCGTCACATCCTGGCTGGATTAATCCAACTCTCTTTCTACAGCTTTGCCAGCGTTGCCGCTGCAGGAATTGCATAGGGATGGCAGTGGTGGCCAGAGGCTCCCTGAGGAAGGGCAAGGGTCACAGAGGTTTAGGTCTCTCTTCTGTCTCTTTCATTTTCTCTTGACTTAGTTTATCTTGAAGTTAAAAAGGTCTCGTTGTTTGGGAAACAGTTAATTGGATCAGAATGAGTCATAACCAGAATTAAATGCTGGCGGTAGGATTGGATCCCTTCCCCTTAGTTAAAGTAATTAAGACTGACATTAAAGATCAAATTATCCTACACCAAATTAAGGCCTCGGGTGAGAAGCTCTTCAGGGACATTCCTGCCTGGTGCTGTCCCTGTCTTGCTAAGGAGGCTGTTGTGGTGCCCAGAGAAGCCCAGCTGAGCCCTGAGGTCCACACTTCAAACTCCTACTGACCCTGTGCTCTCCTCAGGGGCTAAGGCTCTCAGATCAGCTTCTCGTGGGGAGCGACTGGTGCTGCTGCTGCTTCTCTGCATCCCAGGCACAGGTGGGGCACTTGGGCACACACACGAGGAGGAATCCAGTGTTGTCTTGCAAATAGGTGAAAAGCTGTCCTGGCCTAGTAAGGTACAGAGAAAGGTATTGGCTGAATAAAGAGTGACCAGCCTGGTCTGTGCCTGCTGCTTCTGCTGGTGCTTGGCTGCACTGCAGAGCTCCAGGGCAGAGCTGTTGGGTTCTGTTTGTGGCAGGTTTCCCTGCCCTAGCAGGGCATGCTGCCTCCCTGGCATCTTCAAAATCGGTCATTTCTCAGATTGTTTTGGGAGTCATCAAAATTTTTAGAGCAGGACTGTGGAATTGTGCATAGTGAATCTAAAATGTTTTTCTATTCGGTGACCTTTCCTCGGTGACCTTCCCTGAACCGCCTCTGGGAAATCCCTGGGTCCTTCCAGGGCGTCCTGGCTGAGATAGGCATGTTCCTCCTGGCAAAGGGCATGAAGCCACTTGTCTTCTGACTTCTGAGGAAATTCATCTGAGCCATCTTCTCTCATGGATGCTTCATTTCTCTAAAACAGGTGACAGTCTTTGAGATCTGGTACAGTTTGTTTCATCTCCAATAAGAGCAACTGTCATTTCTGCAGCACCTGTTAGCAGAGGATGATAAATTTCTTTACACACTCAGAAATAATTTTATCCTCCAAAGAATTCAGGATGTTTGCATATGAAAGGCAGTTACTGAATAATCCAGTCTACCAAAAAAGAATTAACTTTAAGATTAGGTTATATACTGGATCTTTTGGTGCATACAGACATCTTAACTCCTTTTATTTATTGTATGTTAAACACTGGTTGCTGGCTGTGTTACGTGACTCTTAGCTCAGTAGAGATAGAAAATAAATTTTTCTAAAGATGAGTCTTGAGTATTTGTTATGTGCTCTTGTGCCACTCATAAAGAGTGACTTTGAGATGAAAATGGTGATATTCCACCAGTAATTCAAGATCTATTACCCCAAAGGAAAAGTTGCTACTTCTTCTAGAATGAGGGGAAAGTAATTTTACACAGAGAAGGATGGCAGTAATTGTCATAAGGCTTACTGTAGTTTTACACAAATAATTTCCTAGTTTCTTATGCCAGACTCTGACACAACATGTAAATAGTGGTCATAAAAGCAGTAAAAAGATAGCTTAAAAGGAAAAGTGTGACCTTAGTGAGAGTGACAGGGCAGCTATTCCAGAAGCAACAAAAGCACATCAGAGAACTGTCTGTAATCCTTTAAATAGATGGCTTGATAGTAAAAATTAGTGTTCTGTTTTTAGATTCACCTCGAGCTAGAAGATGCATCTTTATGCTTTTTTGTATTACAGACAGGGTATTAGTTTCTCTTTCAATTTGGAATGCTATTGAAGATTGCCAGAAAAGCTCTTATTTTTCTTGCCCCCACCGATGTTTCAAATCATGGAAACATTGGAATGTATTCAAGATTTGCTCATTATTATTATAGCTGAGAGGGAGATAATCGATCTCTGTTAGCATACTTTTGAGACAGTATTTAAACTGCCCTGGGAATATTTGAGAATAAATAGTAAAATCACATGATTTTTACTTACAGTATTACTTGAGCACTAACTTTGAGAGAGACCATATTCTACTAGATATGAGAAATTAAAGAGAGGATTTGCTTGCAGGTAATTATATGGTTCTGAGTACACGAGTGGAGGAAAGCTCCATGGAGAAGTCCTTTTCCCTGTTTACGCTCTTTCAGATCTACTGGAAAAGCTGTATTTTACCAGCCTGGAATAGATGGAAATTAACATTAAAGTACACCTTCACAAAACAGTTATCTCTATAGTTGATAGTTCAAATTTCCAGAGGAAGCTTTACTATTTAGGGAAAATGAAGACTGGATGCAGACAAAAAAGACTCCTTGATGGTATTCTTAGTTGCATTCCTTTCAGAATATGTATTCTATGATAATGTTTTGATTTCATCAGATTAATTACCTTTCTTTTCTTTTGTCCTTCAAAAAAAAGAACAAAAAACCCCCCAAAAAACTACACAAAAGACAGGCATGAGCATTTCTATGCACCGGGAATCAGAAAAGTGTGAGTTCATGCTGTTTGGACCCTTCTTTAAAGAAATAATGTATTTTACTTTAAATTCATTTTTTCCATGAATATTATGTGGAATTTTTCTAATTGTATCATCAGGTTTGAGCATAAGGGATTAGTTGACTTTATTTTCCTGAACTTCCCAGGGTAATTATGAATTTACACGATTGTTGTCAGTATTTTATTTAACGTTTAATTATTTATGGTTAACAGTGTGACCATTTTAATATTTGCTTTTGTTACGTGAGTAGTCTAGCGTGTCTTGGCACACGTGAGCAATATGGAGTAACACACTGGGAATTTTTTTTTTCCTTCCTTAAAAAATAGATGGAAAATTAGCCTTGGCTACACATAATTTGGAGACAGGTCCCCAGAAGATCAAATTAGGTTGCTTATAACATTGATATACACTTGTTTTTTGAAATCTGATGGAGTAAATATTTCTTTGCGTAGAAGGACCAAAATAACTAAGACCATGAAAGTACGGATTTTAAAAATCTGGCCTGTCAGGTGTGTAGGCTGGAAACTCTTTGGGCTGGTGAATGTTTTTATTAGCTGTATATACACTGGCCACTGTTCTGAAGTCTTGAACTCAAATTCCTCTGTTTTGAGTCACTAAAATTCCAATAACCAGTATTAACACTGCCTTTGTTTTCTTAAAATGAATTCCTGCACGTGTAGCTTTTAGGCTACAAAAATTCTGAATGCACACTTAGCCACAATTGTATAAAATGAGAACATTGTAAGCACAGAATAAGAAGGAGGGTGAAGCTGCTGCTGCTAATGAAACCGTAATTTTTGAAGTTCAAGTTAAAGGATGAACATTCAGAATTATTCAGAGACTGCAAACCTCCTAACACTTACTACTTAAGCCATTTTAAAATGATTGGGCACTTCAGTTTAATTTGCTTGAAGGTGAAGAGCTTATAAGATGTATTTGAACCTAGAAATAATTCTGACAGATAATTTTTACATGCATGAAAAAGAATTTTGATAATGAAAACATTGACTTGTAGTATTGTAGATTTAGAGTCCTGCTGTCATAAAGGCCCTAATGATTTCTGACTTAATTATGTGTCTGAATACTTAGGCTCATACACATTCACTACCTTATAGAGATTTATGTCTAAGTATCAAACACTGGGTGTGTTCTTCAGCTACAAAATCTGCTTTACTTCACCTCTCTGGCTGCACAGCTCTGCTAAGATCTAGGAGAGAAATTCTGTTCTTGTTAGTATTTCACATCTGAGTTAAGTCTTCCACACACCTCTTTAATTTATAAGTACATGGCATAAGCACATTAGACCTCATTAGCTGATTGTGCAAAACACTTTGGGGTGACTGTTAGGAAAAGCCCTTCTGTATCTGTAGCAGTGTCCTTCTATGTGCCCATCAGAGTGGTAGTCAAGTGGTTCCCAAAATGCTTTTGCACCCCTAGGGATCCACAGTGTGTTACTGAGGAGGAAGAGAGGAGCTGGACCTTCCAACCAGGTATATCCCTCTTAGAGCAGTGCTGGGAATGGAGAGATGCCGCAGCAGCCAGAGGTGCTCTCCAAAATGCTATGGGCCTCTTCTGGGAAAGGGATGTCCTGGGCTGACCTGAGAAACAAAGGACAGTGTGGCCAAATAGGACATAGCAGGCTCATCTCTGGCTGGTTGTGGAAACAAATTGGTGGAGTCATTAGTAGAAAGAAACTTGTTCTTCCTATTTGCTTTGTATTAAACCTGTTGGTTTAATAGTTAAGAAGTGCGATAACAAAAAGTTTCTGCATCACAAATGCTTCAGGCACATTTTTGAAAGATTGTTATCCTTTGGCTACAGTTAATTCCATTTTAAATATGTTTATTTTCACTTAGAAAGTTCAGCTAAAGTTTGGATTGCTTCCCTACTGCAGATAATTTGATTTCAGATTGCAGCAGTTTAGAAGTCTATAGATTGAAGAAAAACTCTTCCATAAAAGCTGCACTATATGTAAATCGTCCTGTTCAGGCAAGGAGTTTGGTGCTAAGTTGTAAGTTCTGTCTTAAGAGTGAATGATTTACGGGTTTGATATAATATTTTAAAATTCTGCTGTGCATGCCTGTTTTTTAATAGCTTGTTTGTCATCCAGCTGGCACATATTATGTCTGTGTATGAAAGTGAATTTTATAGTTAAAATGACTTGCTGGAAACGTGTTTTCAAAACCATGTCGTGACACCACTGGTTTTTGTGTCAGACATGCTAAAACTGTTCCGAATTCCTAATAGGTTGGCAGAAATGTCAATCTGACTGTGCCGAACCTGGTTGGGTGTGACGCGTTATTTGCTGATGCTGTTCTCTTGTTTACATAAGCGGATTTCCATGGCTTGGTGATCCTAATATTGGACTACTGAAAAGCACCTGCCTCTGCTGAGGTATTGAGACAGAAACTCTGGATGCTGGCCAGGTTTCTGCAGAGCTTTTGCTTACGTGGCTGACAATAACATCTGGTAACACAGATGTTGAATTCTAGAGAGCCGTAATTATTTTGAGAGTAGGGAGAAGTTGTCATACGTAGTTATTATCATGCTACTATCACAGGTATTAGAATCAAAGCGATCATTTTGTTCTTTGACAGCATATGTTTTCTCAGCTTTGGAGATGTGCTATTTTGATGCCATGTAATATGCAGATTAAAAATTATCTTGTTTTTTCTTTAAAGCAGCTTGAAGGTTAAAGAAGAGCAAAGAGACTCTAAATGCAAAATGTTTTGTTTCTTCAGAGTACCAATTCCATTGCCGTTGTGATTGCTGCCAAAACATGCTTCACACTGTGCCCTGGAGTCCCTCATGAATAAGCGTTGGATTTTATACTAGGGGAAAGGAAGTGCTGCTGCTCTGTTTATCTCAGGTGTTAGGGTTTTGTTTTGCTTTTGTTTCATTTTGTTTTAGTGGTTTTCTGTGTTTTTAAACTCCCTCAATAATTATTATTGGAAGGAATAAGACAGCTGAGATGCTGGGAATTTGTTTTTACAGAGGTATTATAGTACAAATATTTGAATCTCTACTAAGAGGGAGACTTAAACTCTATTAATAGAATAATTTTGGAAATTTTCATTGAGTTGGTCAACCTGAGATCAGGAATTAACATCCATTTTTGTGAGAGCAGCCTTTCATTGAAACAGGAAAAAGTTGACACTTTTTGATTTGTTTACAGTCAATATCCAGTGTTCATTTTAAAGCTTTGTATTTGAGCATCTGCAGAAGTGGAAATGAGCATCTTGTGAAATTTCTCAAGTCTAGGCTGATGCACAGACAAAACAAAATGGTTTAACATTTTTTTCAAAGCTTATGTTTGCAGTAGTAACATTTTAAGATTGCCTGGACAACACAAGTTCCTAGTGTGGCTAGGAGCAGACTGCAGGCACTAGTGAAATATCCCTTCTACTTAGTCCTGTAGGAGCCCAATAAAATGTACTTAAAAGTCTTTGCACTATCTAGGACAGGAGGATTTTTGTGTGTGGGTGTGTTTGTGTGTGTGTGGGTGTGGGTGTGTGTGAGTTTTTTGTGGTTTTGTTTTGTTGGTTGGGTTTTTGTTTGGTTCTTTTGGTTTTTGTTTGTTTTGGTTTGGTTTTTTTTGTGTGTGTGTGCCTGTGTGTTTTGTGGTTTGTTCGGTTTTTAGTCTTACACCTGCATATGACAGATATAAGAATTTTAGTAAATGGGACCAAATATGAATAAGAGACCCAAGCTAAGAATGTAAGTACCATAAAGTTCTCATAAATGTCATCTACTGCAGAATCTAAATCTGAAGTTAGAAGTAAAAACAATTTTGCAATAAGCTGTGTTTATTCAGTATTAGTGCTTTTTCTTTCTGTAAGCACAAATTCAATCATATCTTGCTAAAAATAAATGGGTTTTATTTGAACATCTAAGTAACTTCAGACAAAAGGTTCATAAGCGTGTTAATTCTATTCAAACTCACCAGCTTTCCTATCTGTGTAGCTCCCTGAATGCTCAGGTGGCCAAGAGGAAAGTGAAAAGACACACAGGACATTATTTAGTTATTTCTAACATTGTCTTATTGTCCTGTCCAGACCTCTGTCTGTTTACCTTGCTGTTGTCCATAGTTTACTTTTACACTTCAGGCTGCACTTACTGCCGGCTGAACACAGTGAGCTGCTGACTGTGCTCAACAGTCACTAAAATAATGGAGTACTCTTCATCTTCTGGGATGATACTTTCATTTAGTTATGACAGCTTTTTACCTGCTTTACTACCTAACCAGTGCTCCATCCCCTCTGTGGTTTCTTGCTTTTCCTCTGTAGCACCTCTATGTTGTTTTACTTTCTAGTGGCTTTGCATTCCTCACATAATCGTTTCTTCCTTTGCACACAGCCGGTGCCAGAGTTCCCCAGGGTGAGTCGTTATATGGGTTCAACTTGACTTTGATGCAAGCGCTTTATTATTTAGCAGTGTGTTACATAGGAATGGTTACCATGAGACACATACTTTATAGCTTTCTGATATGGTTTGTTGATGCAACAAGCTTAAGCGATTTAACGTCGTTTTCTGCCCTATAGTTTTACTGCTGCTGGATGAAAAGGTCTGTTTAGTTTTATTCTCCTTTTTTATTTGTTGAGCACCTTGTCTTTGAACTGTACTTGCACAGTGCACTAGGCTGATTTTTAGTTGTAGGTGCTTCTCAGTTGCCCTGATATAACTGCATCAGTTAATGCTGGATAAAAGCTTGGGTCATTTTTACATATTCCATAGAACATTTTCCCCTTGACTGTATAGCTGCGTGTAAGCAGATGCATTCTCATGCCATCTTGCTAGCTGACGTGTCAACACCCTCCTGCGACAATTTTCTTGCCCCAGTCAATTCTTGGCACCCTCTACCAGCTTTTTCTCCTGGTAAATGTGGTGGCCCATTTTTACTCCCTTCCATAAGAAAAAAAAAGTCAACTTTTTGTAAGCTTCTACATTGGCACTCTGCAGATAATTTTGAAAATACTTGAAATGATTTGCATGTTTATACATGATCACCCATCCATAGTGTAATAATAGCAGATGAATTACATTTTAGAAGTAAATGATCTCAAGACGTTGTTCATAATGTCATCCTGTGAATTACAGGTCCCTTTGATTATCTAGAAACTCGCTTGTGACAGCATGATTCAGCTAGATATTTACCTATTTTCTTTTTGCTTCTGAAATTCGGTTTTATTTTCTGACTTTCTGTTTGAACCGTTCTTTCTGTGGCGGAGAAAGCATCAGAATGGGGCAATACAGCTACCACCTCACTAGTGAACTGCTCTGTCTCTCTTTGGTGATCAGCTCTTGGCTGTAACTCATGTTTCCCTGGACAGAACACTGAGTATATGGAACTGAAGCAGTTGGACTGTGAGGCCATTCTTCAGTTTACTTGTTGGGTTGTTTTGATCTTTGCTTCTTCACTGTAGCCAAGATATTGAAGCCTTTGAGTATTAACAGATATACTTATGAACTTGAGACTTTAAGTGAACGTATTTTATCATTACTTGTCATCTGGACTTCCTACTGGACATCTACATATCCATCTGAGGAAGAGTGCAACTGGGTAAATCTGATTCAGAGAAGAGCCAGAACTGGGAAGAGTTTTTGTTCTAGAATGGTCTTACTAATGGTTTTCAAAGTAAAGGAAAAATTGCTTCTTTGTAAACTTTTTCATGTGTACCAGAGAGAATTTGAGAGCTGTTTTGAAAGACTAGATTTTACCGGCCTTGCTGCAGTGGGTCTGCTAATTTATCAGTTAGCCTCCCTCAGAGGTATAATTGCCAGATGCTCTCTGACGCTCATTAAACTGGAATCAACATCCTTACAAAATCTATAAAGATGGACTGCAATGCTGCTACTTCAAACATGGCAAAACCCCCCTATTGTCAGCACTAAGAACTGTAACAGGCACGATAACATGTCACAGCAGACATCCTGATGGCAGTCGTCTTCTGTGAAACAACAAAAAAAAAGACTAGTGAAGAAAAATTAAGTTTTCCAAATGCTAACAACAATTTTGCTGACTTATGTGCTCATGGCACCTCATACGTCTATCACACCGATGATGGAAAATATTCCATTTGAGAAAACATGAACTTAGATTTTCAACAGCAGCAATGTATTGGGTAGCATGGTAAATTCTACCCAGTGAGCATTAATCTTGGTATTACACCTTGATCCAGCAGATCGTATTCTCATCCAGGCCATGCGCAGCCAGTTTTTCCATTAGAAATCTATGGGGAACAGTGT
>JAAGNO010019663.1:62879-84234 GCA_033439905.1 Ceryle rudis | reverse complement strand
TCACATTTGCTAACCTCCAGTCCATTGGGACCTCCCCAGTTAGCCAGGACTTCATATAAATAATGGAAAGTGGCTGGACGATCACATCTGCCAGCTCTTTCAGCACCCTGGGGTGTAGCCCTTCCGGTCCCATAGACTTCTGTGCATCCAAGTGGCGTAGAAGGTCCCTGACCGCCTCCTCTTTAATCATGATAACTTCATTCTGCTTTCCCTCCCTGTCTCCCATCTGACGAGGCTGGATGTCCAGGGGATAGCTTGTTCCACTGCTGAAGACTGAGGCAAAGTGGGCGTTAAGCACCTCAACCTTTTCCTCATCCTTTGTTACTAAATTTCCCTCTGCATCCAATCAAGGATGGAGATTTTCCTTAATTCTCCTTTTGTTATTAATTTATTGAAACATTTTTTTATTATCCTTCACAGCCGTAGCTAGGTTGAGCTCTAGCTGAGCTTTGGCCCTCCTAATCTTCTGCCTGCATTGCTTCACTGCATCTTTATAGTCTGCATGAGAGATCTGTCCTCTCTTCCAACAGTCGTAGACTCTCCTTTTGTTCTTGAGGTCCAGCCAAAGGTCCGTGTTTAGCCAGGCCGGTCTCTTTCCCCGCCTTCTTGTTTTTTGGCAGGTAGGGACAGCCTGCTCCTGCGCCTTAAAGACCTCTCTTGAAGTATGTCCAGCCTTGCTGGACTCCTATATCTCTCAGCACATCCTCCTGAGGGACTTTGTCAGTCAGTCTCCTGAACAGATGAAAGTTTGCCCTCCGGAAGTCTAAGGTGGCAGTTTTACTAACCCCTCTCCTTGTTTCCCTAAGGATTGAAAACTCAAATCATCTCATGATCACTGCGCCCTAGATGGCCTCCAACCTTTACTTCCCCCACAAGTTCTTCCCTGTTCGCTAGGAGCAGATCCAGCAGGGCACCTTCCCTGGTTGGCTCATTTATCATCTGCGTGAAAAAGTTGTCCTCCACATGTTCCAGAAACCTCTTGGATTGTTCTCTCTCTGCTGTGTTGTATTCCCAGCAGATATCTGGGATGTTAAAGTCCCCCACAAGCACAACAGCAAGTGACTGTGAGATTTCCCTCAATTGCTTGTAGAAAGCTTCATCCATCTCACTTCTTTGATTGGGGGGTCTATAGCAGACTTCCGCAACTATATCAGCTTTATTAGCCCTTAACTTAATCCAGACTCAACCTCATCATTGCTATACTTGATTTCTGCGGTCTCATGACATTCTCTAACATATAGGGCCACTCCACCACCCCTCCTTCCCTGTCTGTCCCTCCTGAAGAGCTTGTAGCCTTCGATTGTGGCACTCCAGTTATGTGTGGCATCCCAACATGTTTCTGTGACAGCGACTATGTCATAGTTTTCTTTGTGCATCATGGCTGAAAGCAAATGCAAGGACTGGGAGAATGAAGAGCTGCCCACTATAGGAGAAGAACAGGTTCGAGACCATCTAAGGAACATGAAGGTGCACGGCTCATGGGACCTGATGAGACGGATTCGTGGTTCCTGAGGGAGCTGGCAGATGAAGTAGCTAAGCCACTGTCCATCATATTTGAGAATCTGTGGCAGTCCAGTGAAGCTGCCACTGGTGGGAAAAGGGGAAACTTAACCCCCATTTTTCAAAAAGGGAAGACCTGAGGAACAACAGACCCCTCAGTCTCAACTCTCTGCCCAGCAAGATCATGGAGCAGATCCTGGAAACTGTGCTAGGTCACATGGAAAATAAGGAGGTGATTGGTAACAGCCAGTATAGCTTCACTAAGTGGACATTGTGCCTGACAAATTTGGTGGCTTTCTACAACAGAGTTACAGCTTTGGCAGATAAGGGCAGAGCAGCTGACATCATCTACCTGGACTTGTGCAGAGCATTTGACACTGTCCTGCGTGACATCCTTGTCTCTAAATTGGAGAGACGTGGGTTTAACAGATGGACCACACAGTGGATAAGGAATTGGCTTAATGGTCGCACTCAGAGTGTTTCAGTCAGCAGCTCAATGTCCAAGTGTGGACCAGTGATGTGTGGTGTTCCTCAGGGACCAGTACTGGGACCAGTGCTGTTTAACATATTTGTTGGTGACATGGACAGTGGGATTGAGGGCACCCTCAGCAAGTATGCGGACAACGCCAAGCTGTGTGGGTGCCATCCAGAGCGACCTTGACAGACTTGGGAGGTAGGCCCGTGCAAACCTCATGAAGTTCAACAAGGCCAAATGCAAGGTCCTGCACATGGGTAGGGACAATCCCAAGCATAAATACATGTTGGGTGATGAGTGGATTGAGAGTAGCCCTGAAGAAAAGGACTTGGGAGTATTGGTTGATGAGATGTGCACTTGCAGCCCAGAAAGCCAATTGTATCCTGGGCTGCACCAAGAGAAGTGTGACCAGGTCAAGGGAGGTGATTCTGCAGCTCTGCTCTTCTCTTGTGAGACCCCACCTGGAGTGCTGTGTCCAGCTATGGAGCCTCCAGTGTAAGAATGACACGGACCTGCTTGAGCGAGTCCAGAGGAGGGCCACAAAGATGACCAAAGGGCTAGAACACCTCTCCTACAAGGACAAGCTCAGAGACTTGGGGTTGTTCAACCTGGAGGCTCCAGGGAGACCTTGTAACAGCTTTCTGGTACCTATAGGGAGCCTACAGGGAAGTTGGAGAGAGACTTTTTTCCATGGCATGCAGTGATAGGACAAGGGGTAATGGTTTTAAACGGAAAGAAGGTAGATTTTGATTAGAAAATTATTATTTGATTAGAAAATAATTATTATGAAGAAATTCTTCCTTGTGAGAGCGATGAGGCACTGAAACAGATTGCCCACAGAAACTGTGGATGTCCCATTCTGGAAGCCTTGAAGGCCAGGCTGGACAGGGCTTTGAGCAACCTGATCTAGTGGGAGGTGCCAGCCCATGTCAGGGGCACTGGAACTAGATGATCTTTAGGTCCCTTCCAACCCAGACCAGTCTGGGATTCTGTTAACCCGTAACACTGTTAATTATAAAGCACAGCAACAAAAAGGCCGGAAGATAAACAGTAGGCATTTTCAGCATCATCTTAACTTTCCTAGTTAAGACCGTGCAAGTTATCCCCACTTCTGAAGATCAATAAACTTCCCAGATCAGGCATGTAATTGAATTAGCTTACTGCCTCCTGTTCCGTGCCAATGCCAAACGCATCCGAGCATACTGTAAGAATTCACAGTCAGTAATTATGGCTCAGCTAACGGTTGTATTATGCCTTGAGGTAAAGTGTTTCTGGCTCTGCTGCAAAATATTTTTTTCTAAGGCAAATGCGTATTTTCATTAACCATCTAAATGCATCACTTCTTCCTAAATGTTGCTGAGATGCTCTTCTCAGTATTTGTACTACGGGGGGGGGGGGGAAGGAAAAGCTTTCACCTATCTTATTTGGTGATAATTCTGCATAAAAGAGGAGTTGAATTGGGCGGTGAGGGGGAAGAGCATGCAGTTGCTCCTGGTGGCAGATGTGAGATCTTTGGAGCGAGGAACACCTTGAAGTGGCCTTTGTGTCATTTGCAGTAGCACGGAGCCACACCACAAGAAGATGGAGAGATGCTTCCTTCAAGAGAAAACTTTTGGCCTTCTGTCATAGGGGAGGTTTGCCACTTGCATAATCCAGTATTTTTTTTTTTTTTAATCACCAAGCAGTTTTATTTTTGTTGATTCTTTCAGGGACAAACCCAAACTTACATGCAGCCTGGGTACTGGAAGCAGTAACAGTTGAGCTGTGTCCACCACCATAGTTAGAAGTGACTTTAGTGTCACTCTAAAATGAAGGCATATTTAAGATTTAATTAAATTATTAAATATTTACTGTAATAATTTAACATTTCATTAATTTAATAAATAACTTTATTTAATAAAACAAAACTTATTTTATCGCTGACTTGTACTATGCTATTCCCTTAATAAGTAGCTGTCCCCTTTTAAATTTGTAGTGACTAGTTTGTTACTGCTGATTTTAAAATGATGACAAATGTGTCTTCATATTCTTTTAAAATATGGCTAAATTCAAAAGAGGTTACTTAAAAGAAGAGAGGTTGTTTGTTGCATATTCTTCTCGTGCAATGGAGCACTGGGAGGTGTTGCCAGCTTTTGAGTTAGTGCTTGCTGGGGAGATCAGCAGTAGGAGTCCTCCTCGTTCTGTCTGAAACCGGATTATGTTATCAAAAAGCATGTGATGGCAAGTGGTGCGTAGTCACCAAAAAAATTTATTGACAAGCAGAGAATGTTCAGTGCATAGCAGCATCTGGATTTGGGGCGAATGTGAGTTTTCAAGGATTTACTTGCACATACCGAGTCCAAGAGACTGCTTGCTTTGAGAGAAGCAAGCTTTCTACATTATTTGGAAACTTTCTTTTAATCTATTTAAGCATATTTTATCAATATACATTAGATTTTTATGGATTTCAGAGGGATTTTATTTTGTAGCTGATAATGTAATCACTAAACTACCTTCAGTGACCCATAAATCTGAAATCCACGCATCTTTTCTCCCCTTTTCCTGCCTTTAGTAATATTGAAATTAATAATTAAAAAACCCCTAACAATTTAGTTTAATGAATCGTCTGTGTTCAGGTAAATAACTTGGGAAGTTACCAGCAAATATAACAGAAATATAATAATCAGTTGCTATGTTGTCATTGTAGCGTGTAAATTTGAAGTTAACATGGTATTGATAAAAACCTAGGGAAGTTGTATGCCTTTCATCATACCCTCTTTGTGCGTAAGATTATTCTGGTAATAGTTTTAATAAATTGTTTGTAGTACACTTCTTTAAAGCTTTAGTTTTCATTCTGTTTTTCAGCATCTAATCAGTGATATTGAATGTATCCCATTGGCAACCCTAGAAAATTACAGCCTCTTTCAATTCTCTGAAATTGTTTATTCCAGGTAATGTGTCTTAGTTTTCCCTGCAAGAAATTTTGGTCTCCGGGAGGTTTGTGGTAGATTCCCCTCCCCGCCTATGTCATGACTGACTCGTGTCTGGCTGATCGTTTGTGAACTTCATGGGCAATGAAAATCATTTTGCACTGAATCAAGACAGCCATGCTTCTCTTAACTTTCTGGTGACAAACTGATATCCTAAATTCTTAGATCACTCTTCACTTACTCTGGAGTAATTATTAATAGTTTTGCCTTTTTTTGTTTTGTTTTGTTCATGTTGGCGTTTGGTTTTGTTTGCTTCTTTTGTTCTTTTACTTTTCTTTCTTGCGAAGACCACTGAGTATCACTGGAATGAGAGCTTGTTATATTCGAAGTAGGGGCAGGATTTGGATGGAGGAGCACTGCAACTCACAGAAGTTTAAATTGGAAGAGGCGTTGATTGTTCAGCTTTTCTTTGATCTCTTGGGTCTTGAAGTTAGAGCCTGGATTTTGCCATAGTGTCAGGTAGGAAGACACTCATTTTACTGAGTCCAAGAATAATATTGGCCTGTTTGTGTAAGAGTTTTGACCCTGATTTCCAAGGGGTTTGAGGGCAAGGGGAAATGGTGTTTTCCCTTCTTTTTCTGCTCAGTTTAAAGCTGGTGGAAATTTTAAAAATTAACATTTTGGAGATGAGAAAAGGGTACCATCTTTTAATTAATACTCAGTTGATATTTTCATTTCAGTTATTGACTGAAATGAAGACTTTTGCTCACCTTTTGGATCGGTACTGGCTGACTCAGTAGCGTTTTCTGACTGTATGAGATTTGCTAGATTGATAACTCATATCCAGTGGAAAGGTCACAGTGGAATTCTTCATATAAAAGTAAGAAAGCTTTTTCTGGTTACAGAAATTCAGATGCGGTTGTATGTATCTGTGTTTGCGATGTGCTGTCAGCACAGGTGTCATAAAAAGTGAGGCCAAACCTGTCAGACACACACGTCAAGGATATATCTGCTTTTGAAACTATCAGTCTGGAGGAGACTGATAAGACAACCAAAAGTAATCTTGAGTTGAGGAAAGAGAGAGAATAGCAGGATTTAAGATGATAGGGGAGAGGTGAGGTAAACAAGAAAGGCTTGGGGATGACAGGTGTGTACTTTGTGTTAATAAATAACATCCCACCTAACACAGCAAAGTGTACGTCCAGTAATCCCATAGTGACATCCTGGGAGCCTGGCCTGCATCTGTGTGGCTTTGTCACTGCTGGTGGCTTTTTGTTCTCCTGCTACCTTGCTCCCTGGGGAAGGGAGACAAGGGGTGGGCCTTTTGGTCATTCCTGTTGGACATCACCCTATGTCTCTGCCAGACATTCTCTTCTGCTTGATCTTGAGTGTATGGTCTCTGCCAAGGCTCTGTTAGCTTTTCAAAGGCAACAGACACCCAAGCAGAAACTGTGCTGGCTCTATCTTTAGCAGGCACTATGGTAACATGATGGTTAGAGAACCAAAACCATCATCATCATGATGCACTCACATGATCCTGACTTGCTTCAAACTGTAATGCCAGCCCTGGAGCTGGATTAATAGTTTGAGCTTTGTGGCAGAGGTATATGGGACAGTGATATATGTGACACCTGTACTTCAGGTACCTATTTGAATTTATGGTGTGGATGAGGATGGCTCGCAGGTCCCAGGTGGCTGTTCATCTCCTGTCCCATCATCAGGAGGATCTCTTTGGCTGCTTCCTTGCAGATTCTAAACCTACCGAATGGCTCAGATGTGTAAGACTCACCTAAAGACTGTTTAGGGTTTGAGTGGGGAGTCAGGTTGTTTTGTTCTACTGATCGATTTCTGGTTTCTGGTTACCCTGTACTTAGTACTTAAAGTATTTCTTATATGTTTACATTTATTAAGTGACTAGTGGTGAGCTACTGTCTGTGCTGTCCTATCACACTGGTTAAAAAATTACACCTGTTTCTTGGAGATAAGGCAAGAAACAAATTACTCCGGGGTGCCTTTCTCTGACATTTCATTTGTCTTCCAGAGTGCGCAAGGGTAGTTACTTTCATGCCAAAATTAATTATGGACAACTCTGGAATCACTTAATCTGTCAGAAGTAACAGGAGAAGAAAACATCTGTACTCAGTGCCAAAGGACTGGGTGAATAAGGAATAGATGGGAATTTTCCAGACACAACTAGGAGTTTTGTCACTCAGATTTTCAGAGTTCTTGCTGAAGTTGATACAACTTCTGCTTTCATCAAAATTGCTCAACTGTTTCTTAAATAAGCAGGGTCACACTACAGCAGATAGTTAAAGAATTAAACAGTTTTCCCTTTTTTTCCTACAGTAAATTTTTTTTACAATGTATACAATGCTTACAACAAAACTATACCCTTCTTGGGTTACTCTCTGTTTCAAGAAGGAAATGGTATTTAAAAGAATAAATCTTGTATCAGCTGGATATCCTCTAAGAATGTAACTGTTAACTACACAAATTACTGTTATATTCTCAGCACTGTTTCAAATTAATGACTTTATTCCTCTTGAAACCATTACTGCATGTCTTTTTCCCCAGTAACCATGTGTACTGCTCGCTGTTGCCTTACTCAGCTGTGCCAAATACTCCCTTTGGTTAAGGGCAGACAATAGCTTTAAACTATATTTATTTGTTTGGAATGAGCTGAAATCCATAGGTGGGGTTGTGGTTTTCCTTGTCCTTTCTCTTGCAAGTGCCCTTCATCTGTTGGCGTTATTATGGGGGAAAAAGGAAAGGATTAGGGATATGTTTACACAAAGAAGTAAAAGCCTTTTGCTGAGTGTTGATTTAACAAGGTAGTATCTCTGCAGTCAGAAATTAAATTGTTAGCCTGGGGTTTTTCCAGAATAGACTTCTTGTTGTTTAGAATAGTTATATTAGAGCAAGCAAGTGGGGCTTATGCCTGTCTTATGTCCTTTTTCTCTCATCGCTGAAGATCAAAGTGGGGTTTGGTCCGGTGTTTGCAATACTCCAGACACCCTTGGTTTTCTCCATCTCTTTACAGAAACATAGATGCTATGGTGGCATTCAGCAGTTACCCAGCCACCGTGAGGTCGAAGGATATTTCTATTGCATATACTGCTTTTAGTTATTTTAACTGCTGTTGCATGCCTGGGCTGGAGGGCTGCAGCCATTCCTGTCCCAAACCCTGTGTGTATTGAAGGGAGTGGGTCTGTGCTTGATGGATCCCCTGAGCTGTCTTCAGGCTCCCGCAAGAGAAGGGACCCCAAAGGCAGCAGAGCTGGCCAGCAGCGAGCAGCTGCCCTTCGTTGGCAGCGCAGGGAAGGTTGGGTCATGCTGCTGTAGCTTGCTAAGGGTCAGATCAAAGAAGTGTGGGACAACTGTCCCTCTGAGGAATTGTCTCATACTTTAATTTTTTTTTTTAATATCACATAAAGCAAAATTGCCAACATGTGGCAAAATGATTAATCTTTTCTCTGTTGTTACTTGCTCAAGCAATGAAAGTAATTACATTAAATAGGAATACTTCTTGAATTTGTTATCTGACTGCTGAGTGTTCTTGGGGCATTTCTGTCACATTCTTCTTTGTAATCCCAAGAGCTAAAATATTTTTTTAATAAAAGCTGAAAATCTGATATCATGCGATTCCAGGAGCAAAGACTTGAGATAAATGCAAAATAGATTTGCATGGCTAGAAACTTTTTTATTTGTTGCTGAAGTAATTTCTATAGGAATTTGAGAATAAAGCTGGGGGAAAGGCTCCACAGTGAACCAGGCATGACATTTCAACTATTTGCTTTTCTCAGTAATAGCAATTTTATTCTGTAAAAATCTTGCCAATAGTTTGTCACATTACATTGATGTGCCTGAAATGAGAGTTGTTAATAGACAATAGTATCTTGGCAGCTTGTTGTGTCTTGCGCTTTTGCTCCTCTGCTCCAGCTTGTGTTTATGAAATTGCTTTAAGCTGTATTTCGTATATGTGACACATTGACTGGACCTTTTTTTGGGATGTGCCAAACATATTCTGGGTATTGTGAGTAATAACAGCATTGATACAGTCAAGAATCTCAAAACTCTTCTGAATTTTTCAGCTACCACTTTTTCCTCAAAATGCCCCTGTTAGGAGATAGAAAAAATACCATATTAAAATTCATGTGTTATTGCTAGTCTCCCACTCTCAAAAATAACTCATTACACATTGTCTCCTTATGATCATCTGTATGATGCCATATTTGTTGTGCACGCATCAGCTGACAACTGCAACCATTAATTTTAATAACGTTTCTAATGTTATGTGTAGCAGGAATTATTTGATGATCTGAGCTGTAATAATTGGAAATACTTGCTTGGAGGTGGGTAATCAGATGATGTTCCTTATCTATTTCAGGCTTTTTAAAGCTTCTTTTGTAAGTGATAGCTATGGTTTTGGGTGTATTATAGTTCTCAGTTATATAGGGAAGAAGTATAAAAATTCACTAGTTATCTACTCAGGTAGGCTACTAGAAGAAAATACATCATTGTTCCACCTTTGGAGGGTGGGCAAAGTACTGGTTTGATTACTCAAAAGAATTTTCTATGGTAATGGTTCAGGATTGTATTTTCTGGTAGAAACAGATGTCTCTTTGAATGGGGCAGATCCCAGGAGTAACGCGAAAGAGAATTACAGTTGGATTTGGCATTGGAAGACTTTTGAAGCCTACAGCAAATAATGCTTTCTGTAAGCGCCATTATTTGATAGGATTTTGTAACAGGAGCGTCTCTGTCACGTTATGGAACTGATAAATATGAAGATAGCACATAGAAAGGCTTTGATTAATTTAAACTTTACCCTTCATGTAGTACCATAACTTTCTGTAATTAACCCAGATAGAGTTCAGTATATGACAGGAGATACTGTAATTTTTTTATTTTATGAGCTTACAGTAAATTTTTTACCTTGTTGGCTAGTGGATTATTGATTTATTTATTTATTTTGTGTGTGTGTGCGTGTGTGTGTCTGATAATGCTCCTGTGATAGTCTTTTTTCCAAAAAATACTAAGGAGCCATAAACTGCCATCATTAGGCTTGATAGTTTCTCCCTGTCTTCAAAAATAAAGGCCTTCAGGGTGTTCAAATACTCAAGGAAGACTAGCCCTTGCAAAGGGAAAAAACCCAGGTGTTGCTTTTGTTTACTTAAACTTTCCAGTTGGTAATAAAATGTTTATTTTTCTCCCTTTTCAATCTTCTTGCATTTTTGGCAGCCGTGACCCTACAGAACTAAAGCAGTTGTTTACAAAGAAAGCCAGAGAAACAGGTGACTAAGTTTACCCAGCAGGACAGCCTAATGTGTGTTTTTTTCCCCTCTTTAAAGTGGGAACCAAGAGCAGCTGAAAGCTGTTGTGGGGCTTTCTCCCAGGCTTTGGTGAATGTCGCTGCCTGGTGGAAGGAACAGCCTATTGTAGCTGTCTCCTGGGGTTCGTGCTTCATGTGGCAGGAGACAAGTGGTAGCAGTGTACAAGGGTAGAGAAAGCAGGTTGTATTGCGAACATCTTGTTCGCTTGCTGTCGTCAGGAGTTGCACTGAAATCTTCAGTGTTTCTGCAATCACCCTTAAATTGGAAAAATAACAGCTGCAGCTTCAGCAGTTGTCAGGTTTCTTCCAGTCCCAGCAGTTGCTGCTGCCCGCACACGCGTGCACGTGCTACCTCTCGCACATATGTGTGCACGGCTTACCCGTTACGGCTGTCGGTTTAGGTATGCTCTATATCTCTCTGACTTTTGAACAACGAAAATGCAATTGTTAAAATTTTCTTTAAAATTACATGTTTATGTAAGAGACCTGCACTTTTGTAGGAAGAAAAGTGGATATGTTTCTCTTACAGTTAATCTGGCTTGGGGTTTATCCTTAACTTGGTAGCATATGGAGAACTGTATATTAACAGTCGTTATTTCATGCATCATTGTTTAGGAAACATGAACAGAAAGAGACAAAGTGCTTTTGAATGCCTTTTACTGTACTGTTTTCTATTCATTTACCAATGGAGATGTATCTTTATTAAAGCATATGTTGGTTTTTGGAAGCTGCTTTAGTTGTAGGAGATAGTCTGCTTTATTAGGAGAGACCACTTGGACTCATGCCATGTCATCTCCTGCCTATGTCCTGATTTTTTTAACCTGGTTGTTGGGAGCTCTGCAGTTTATTTTATCCTATTAATAGCACACCTTCAAAAATGTAGGGTCCGTTCAGCTAGAAGCTTTTGCTATGGTGATTTCATTTCAGGAAACAAAATAGCTGATGCCTACTGTGGGTGCTAGATAAGTGCTGGAGATGGGCTTGTGTGGGATGGTGGCTTGTTAAAAGATTGACTAATTATAATTAGTCTTATAGAGAGGACTTGCTGCTGAAAAATATTTTGGTAGCTAGTTAATGAGCTGGATTAACAAATATAGAGTGTTTAAAATGTTTGAATAAACCCAGCATATTTTGGTTGAGGTGGGTTCCTTGTTCCATCAACAGAGCTGAATAAACAGTAGTTTTCAGATAGAGGGGCAAAAGGGTGGGGGAGGGCTGGGGACAATAATCCCTTTAGTGGAAAAAGCTGCAGTTGGAGCTGAATGAGTTTATAGGGTGAATTTCCAGTACTGATAAAGTAGCACCATATTGGAAGGCAGAACATTTAGTATGGCTCTTGAGACATGGGGCTGAAGCCTGAACAGTAGAAGAGGATAAACCATTTGGGTACCGAAAGGTATGATTACTCTTGTTGTCAGAAACACATCACATTGCTGTGATTTTTTTAAATGAGGATTTTTTTAAATGAGGAGGAAATAGTCTTCTAAACCAGCTACTTAACACTTTTAATAAAACTCCTACATAATGACCTAATTTTCAGTGCTTATCAGTTCCAGTTCAAGATGTTGTATGTCTAAATATGGATCTGGGGCTCTGAAGTTAACCATCATTATAAATAAATATTTGCTGTGGGTTATTTGTTTAATCCAGGTTTTCCATCCCCTTCTAATTATACTAATTATATACCTAGAGAGGGTAATTTTGGTGATGATTTAAGAAATGCTTCCTAGCAATGTAAGCTATAAATACTGTAAGCTATAAAGCTATTGTTTTCTTCATATAAATGTATCATTAAACTACATAACTTAATAGAGTGGCCAAGGTGAACAAATCATAAGATAACGCGGAGCAAGATTATATTAATTTCCCACTTCTCAACTTGGTAAGTTTTCACATCTGCCTCTGGATAACAGGGCAACTTCATAATGATTTTTCTTTTTTCTTCAAAAAGCCCCTTCAAATAAGCTGCTCTTTTGTTCCTCCCAAGAGAGGTGGCATATTAGTCATGAAATGTATGAGTAATATTGTCAAATAAAATTTAGAGCCTAATTATCAAGATGGAAAAAGACTTCACTCATTTTTATAAGAATTTGTATCTTTTGTTAGCGTGCAGAGCAAACTTGTTGAACACAGGACTGCAAAGTCATCTTAGGTCATGTTACTTTTAACTAGAGTTTTAAAACCTGAGTAGAAGGCAACAAAACTCTTCCAGCAGCTATTCCTCTCCCCACTCACCCTCTGGGTGTTGTCCATAGATTATTTTTATAAGCCCATACTTCTGGGGTATTTCCTCTTTCTCTCCCGATGTGCAGGGCAAAGGGCTGGGGGAGGCCTATGTAGACCACCTCTCCTTGAATTCTTTCTTTATTCTACTTAAAGTGTATTTGTCTCCTCAGTCATTTATTCGATCCCCAGGCTCAAATACACTGTATTATTTGTTTGCTGATCCTACCAGTTTAGTACATAGAGCAGCATATTATGGTGGAATAGTGGGCTGGAGTTGACAAGGGACGTTTCAGGGGGTGAGTTGTGGTAAAGTAAGAGAGCAGATGTGAAGCTATCAAAGACTGAGGTTACCAAAGGACAGGTTGTAGTGGGAAGAGGAGGGGGATGAGGAGGGATGGTAGAAACACTAACAAAGAATGATAAAAAAAAAAAAAAAAAAAAAAGTCTGAGAAGCAAAGAGTTTTCTTTAAAATAACCATTTTTAAGGCCTTTGTGTTAATTCCTAGTGACTGGCACATATTTGGGTGACTGTAGCCTTTTTGCACTCACTCTGTGTGTACCAAGACTGTATTGCTATAGCGTTACTGCCATTTGCTGAGGAAATTTGCTGTTGGAGAGAGTGTATAGAAAAGATGCTCCCACATGCAATTCAAAATAGAGGCTTGGGTCTTTTTGCTTTCTTAAATCCTGTAGGCACTTTGGAAGATATTGCTTACATAAATATGACAGATAATATTGTATTTTGGTGACAAAACCATTAACTTCACTGAAAATATGCTTAGCATTTTCCCTTGTGTTCTGTGTTACAATGATTTCAGATAAAGTGAATTTCTAAGCTTAACCACATGTGATACTTATTTTAATTGGTGTTCAGATTGAATAAAATTCACAATTTGTTTCACTTAATATTGCGTGCATTTCTGGACCATTATTTTCTCGGTAGCAAGGCTCACAGTAATGTCATTTTCCTACTCCTTTTTGCCTTCTAACATGCTCTGAACTGTTCAGGTCTCATAGCAGTTGTACTTAAAGTGAAGTTTTAATTAAAAGTAACTTGATTAAGCATCTAACTGAAATTCCGAAGCCGATAAACTCTATCCTAGTTGTCTTTGTCTCTGCCCTGGAAGAAATTGAAGGATTTGATCTAAATGTAGGTATATATTTTGATTTAAAAGGAGCACTTGGGTCTAGTTTTACTCGAGGCTGGGGAGAGCTGCCAGTTTGCGCTGGGGTGATGCGTTACTGCTTTGAGGCAGCGGAGGTACGGGAACTGCTCGTGGACACGCCTTCAGCCGGCACAAACTGCAGAGAAGTAGAAGCCTCCAATGATTTCCCATTAAACACAACAGCAGCTTTTAAAATAATGTGTATGTATGGATGTGAACTTGCACATTTAAATCAGTTTATTAAAACAGATGTGTAACTTGCTATTACAGTGGGTTGCTCTGAGGTATAAATTGTTGAGTCTTTCGCGTTTTTCTCTTTTTTTGGCAGAATTCTGTTTGCTGTGAAAGCGTCAGTGAATATGTAACAATGTTGGCCATTAATCTGAACCATTTGGGGGTGGGTGGAGGAAGAAGGTGAAGAATGGCGCAGGATGCACCTTAGTCTGCATTGAAAATGTTATGTGTTCCCATATTTACGAAGTAAGGGAGATTTGTTTTCTGAGGATTTCCAATAAAATTCAATTAATCTTTACTTTCTCAAAAACACAGACCTTACAGATACCTGTGTTTTAGTGCCTATTGTTTTGGGTACAGGTATAATTGTCAATTTTTGCCTTTTTTCTATTTATTAATTTTTGACTGTAGCTACTCTGCTGAAGATGTGGTTTTACTTATTCTTTCTCCCCTGGTTAAAAAATCTGAAGCTGCTCTGTATGGTTCAGCTTGATTAAATATATTTAGACTTCCAACCCCTTATTAGTTTTTCCATTTCTGTATTTGTCCTTTGAATGTGTCATATGTGTAAATGTCACAGATTTTTAAGGAACTCAAGATGAAATGTTGTGTCCGCATAATCCATGTAGGTAGTTTGTTAGCAAGAATACGAGATTTTGTGTCATGTTGATAACAAATAGACCATCTGCCTCCCAGAATTCTTCCAGCTAGTGGATAGTTTAATAAATGACTTTGTCTTTGAAGTAGATGTAAGAAACAGTGCAGGATGACCATGCCAATATATTTATTTTCCGCGGTGAGGATAACATGACCATGTTCTGTACATGCAAACCCAGTGAAAACCTGCTCTGCTGCTGAGTAGTTTCTGAATTCTATTTTGTGTCCTCATGCTTGTCTGTAGCTTCCTTAACACCACATTAAGAGCAAACTCGGACTCAGAATCATAATATCTTTGCAGGAAGAGAGAGAAGAAAATGTAGCAAAATTTACCATTGGTATGTAATGATTCTGCCTTTTATTTTCTTTTCCCAAGATTTAACTGATACTGCAGCTTTGGAATCAAGCACTTGCCTCTTTACTGCCTAGCAACAGCCGCCCCCCTCCAGCCTGCAGGTTGAACCATCGCTGCACTACAATAGCCTATTTGTAAGCAATTCAGGTGATTGCACATCAAAATGTGTTTAATACTAGGGGGCATTTTTTAGCCTTGATTTCAATTCCTGAACATTTGCATATTGCTGTTGTTTTTGTCTTTTATTTGCACTTTGCTTGCTTAAATGTGGGCTTTGACATTTTTGTTAGATCATAAGAGAGGCTGCAAATGAGTTAAACCATTTAAGCATTATTCCTTGAAGCCACCCACTGTTCCTGGGCCACTTGGTGTGGTTCATTTTATTTTTGGATAAAGAAGGGCCAGAAGTCCAATGGAAGTCTATAACAGGCAAGAAAATGGGAGCGAGGGGAGCAAGTTACCCTTTTGGGCTTGCAAAGTGAAAGGAGGGCATGCTGTATGCCGAGAAGGTGGAAGAGGAGCAGGTGAGGTCCCTTTCCTGTGACTTTTCTAGCAGACTCTGCACTGGGACACCTACATTTTGCCCTGTAGGCCTAGATGTCATAACTTTCCCCTTGAGGATATACTGGTTGTGACACAAAGACTGCTGAGAGGAATGGAGTGGATAGATGGCCCTTAGATCTTTCTGAAAGAAGGTGGTTTTTGTATGGACCTGAAGTGAACTGTGCAGGTGGTTTCAACAGAGAGTGATTGCAAATTTGCTGGACTAAGAGCAGACTTCCACGATTCTCACTGCAAACAGAGGGATGACTTTGGAAGCCAAAACTCAAAGCAGCTCCACAATTGAGTTTGGTAGAGGCTTAGAACTGAGTAAACAAATACTTTGAATTTTACCTACTTTAAAAAGTTCATCATTCTAGTTTAAATCATTGTAAAATTTACTTGCTGAGTTGTAGCCCACTAGATGTTCTGGGGGGACCCGCTTCAATGAAAATCCCAGGACAGGTTGCTGTCCACAAACACTGTACAATGAAGTCTGGTATGAGGCAGCCTGTGCAACAACTTGGGAAGTCTTGTGCTTAAGCTTAGCTATTTATGTGGGAATTTTGGGGTTTTTTTTTTGGTAGGGGGTGCAGAGAAATCCATTCCTAACAGTGGATTCTCAGCACTTTGAAAATATGACCTACTTTATACATAAAGATGTGTCGAGGACCATTCCTTCTTGCAGGAAATGCATGATGAAATGAGGAGGCCTGTCTGAGGTCAACAGAGCTAAAGGACTCTGAACTTACAGGAGAGGTACGGAGATGACGTCAGAATAATGGACAGCAGAGGAATAATAATTGACTTTTATGGAGGCAAATGATAATTGGATACTAATCATTCATTTGCAGTGCATTTGTTGGAGCTCAGTTTCAGGAGGAGTGGTGATGTGCTGGAAGAGGGCCAGAAGAGATCAGGAAGGGCAGTCAGATTTCAGGAGCAGGAGCTCTCAAGGAACTGAACAAAAAGACTGAGGACACTTATCTTAAGACAAGATTGGATGAGGGAAGGCCATAAAAGCAATCCTTAAACATGGAATAACACTGTTGCAAAGAGAAAAAGATTAGTCTGTTCTCAAAATTGGTGCTGGAAAGGAGAAAAGAAGGTGCTCAAAGGCAACTGTATGTAGGGTGATTATTTAGAACAGGCAAGGAGTTTCTATGGTTGGAACAGGGCAAAAAAACCATCTACCTGGAATGGCAGTCAGGTGAGCTGACTTTCCTTGAATCAAATGTTCTCCTGTGGTCTCTTCCCAAGCCTCTCTTCATAAGATTTTATGCTTGCTTCTTTGGAAAGAGCTTTTTGTGTGTCTACGGGCAATTTGATTTGTGGTACATTATAAATAACCTCAGGACATTGTTTTGGTTACCGGTGTTGATTTCCTCAGTTGTATATTAAAAGTGAAGGGTCAGTTCAAAGATGTCAGTGTTTTCAGATAAAAGCAAATTCAGCTGAAATGCAGTTTGTCTGGTTTGATGGAGAGTGTGAACCACGTGATATGACATTCAGGATAACATTTTTCCTTCCAGAAATATGTAGAAATAGTATTGTATCATTTCTCCCTTTTTTTTAAATTTATTTTTTTTTAATCTCCAGTTTTCATTTTAAATAATACACCTGATGGAACTTTAAATATTTTTATAAAACATCTAAGCTGACATGTCAACCAGAAATCTCTCCAGTTCCAGTAGAATTGCACTGGTAAGTTAACATACACTGGTAAGAAAATGAGGCTGGTAACAGAGAGGTTACGTGGCGTTGCCTTGTGGCTGTTTTAGGCTTTCCTGTGTATAGGGTTAACTTCTTGAGATTCCTGATGTAAAATGAAGGGTTTAGCTTCTTTTAGTTTTAAAAATGAAACGTTTATTTGGGGATTTATCTAATTCCAAGTAATCCTAAATCTTCAAGTAATAGGTAGCTTTTCTAAGCATTGCAAAGTTTTTCTAGGATTTCAAGTTAGCATGCCCTCTTAATTCCTCACTGTCCTTTGGGAACTGGGTTATTATTCAAAAGTTAAATCATCCAGTTCAAATAAAGATGTCCAGTGCTGTCAGAATAACACCTGGCATTCAATCTAATTGCTTTACAGTTCACGTTGTAACCTAATGATTGACAATTGAAAGGAATAACATGCTGCCAGTTGGGCGGTATTGAGACTTCGGGTTTTTTTGATCAGCAGGGTTTTTTTTATATATAAGAAGCAAGGTTTCAAGGGGTTGGGTTTTTTTGATCAATAGATTTTTTGTGTAGAAAAGTGTTAGTGAAACATCCACTGCTATTCACACCCATACGGAAATGGTCTCGCTGTAAGTAAGCGTAATTGTGTCTGACAGTAGAAGGTACCGCTTGGACTTGATTAGGCAGCTGGTCACACTTTACTGAGTCACTGACATATTCCCTGTGGTCTGGGAAGAAAGGAAGGTGGTATCATTGTGAAGTTTGGCTCGATCAGTGCTCTCCCTGTGAATACAGGGTCATATGCAAACACTTTCAAGGTGGGGGATTATCTTTTTACTGTCCCTCTTCAGCTGCAGCAAGCATTGCCCTCAGCATCGTTACTGCTTGGAAAAATGCAGGGCACAGCTGTTTGGAGTTTGGGACCCAGTTCTTTTCTTGCATTAAGAGAAAATAGTAGTAATTTCCTTCGTCAAATACTTGCACCTATAAACTTTGAAGAACATGGTATTCCCTTTGCTGTATTTAAAACGGAGGCTACGATATTCTTGTATATCCAAAATAAAGGTTTAGATTAAGTCATACAGAGCACTATTATATTTTCTCACACGGTACAAATTTATTTTGAATACTTCAGATGGAATTGTGCAAAGCTGTACGTTGTTATGTCATACACGCACGGAGTCCTGTATACCAGAGAGCAGAACCTATGTCTTCTGACTGAAACTTAGCAAGTATGGAAGTTAATAAGAAAAAAAAGAGACAATATGACTGTATTTGAAAGAAAATGGCATGATTTTGAGAGATCCTCTTGCAAACGAGATTATTTAATAAATAAAGCAAAGAGGCTTCTTTTGTAGCTATCTCCGTATATTCTGTATATATTTTGAAAGAACTTTTTTATAGACAATTCATCTGTTAAAAAGACTTTATTAAAACCAAGAAATGCACGTCCTGTTTGTGATAAGTATTTGAAGACTGAGAGCTCAGTGTTAGGAAGAAGCAAGATTTGCTTGCTTTCCTACAAGGGGATTCTTTCACCTAAACCCTCTTGTAACCAAAAGGAACAATGAATCACAGCAATGACTCCTTCTACGCTGAAGAATACGGTATAAAAGGTATCTCCTCTCTCCTCTCCATCTGGAATTAACAGTCTTTGGGATTTGAAAAATTGCCCATTTGAGGGTCTGGAGCTGTTGTTTTCCATACTGAGGTTTCTGTGGTTCATTAACTATTCTGAAAATGGATGGTGATTACCATCGTTTTTTAATGTGTCTCCAGAAGGATGGGGGAGAAATGCTAAATGACAGTATCGTCTGTCTCTAGACTAGATAATTAAGCAAGGTGTATGTCCTGGAAAAGTGAGAGCTTTAAAAAAATAATTAAAAAAAAAATGTTAAGTATTATTTTAATTAAAGTGTAAGATACTTTGATAGTTGAAGCCCACGAGTGTGAATCAGAAAATACGGTTTCTGATCCTAGCTCTGTCATTGCCTACCTGTCTGCCCTTGAGTGATTTGCTTCTACTAAACATTTTTAAATACTTGCACAGTTTTGTCATTTTCATTTCTTGGGCATCTGGTTTAATTATCAAAGCCAACTGCCTACATGATTGTAAGTGATCAAAAAGCAGTAATTTAACAAGTTATTGCATGACAGCAGAACTTCAGCTGATTACACATGCTCATAGTCCATTGCAAATTAACATGTTTAAACAACCTTCAATTTGGCCAATGCATTTTACTGTACTTTTGTGCTCTGTTGATAGCCAATTTATTCATGCAGTACTGTGGTAATGTTGATCTTTTGCCATCCGTTTTCCATACTACAAATAAAAACTCTATTACGAAGGTCTTTATTTTTGAAAATCTGATGTACTCAGAACAGTTTCTATCAAATTTACAACCCAGATAACACATTTTGCATACGTTCAAAGTCTTTTTGGCTGACTTGCAAAGGATCTGAATTAACTAAACTCTTCACTTCTTTGCCCAGCAATTTTTGGACTCGGACACTAGTGCACATATGCAACATTTTTTGGACCTTAGATGAGGGATTTTTATGACTGGCATTTGCAGATGCTGCTAATTCATGAAATACTGAAAGTATTCGCTGTGCTGCTTTAGAAGACCATAAACAGAAGAACGAAGCAAGACTCTTCTGTGTGCTGGGATGCAATTTGTACTTGTAGTTGCTTCTGAAATTGTGACTTAACATCAGGAATTACTGAAAATCGGAGTAAAAGGTTTCAGAACAGATATTAACTCACATAATTTCTATATGGTGAACATGTACTGAGCTTCTTTTTTAAATGTAATGCATTTGTAGGTGGCTTGCTTGTTGACAGATATTTACCTTTCAAAACCTGGATGCCTTGGGTTTATTGAGGTGTCTTCTACAGATGTCAGTTGATGATTTGTTGGTAGATCTGGCTGCGTACTCTGTCTTGTGACAAGAGTTTAACTCATTAGATTAACTCATAAATCATATGATTGCTTCAGTTGCCACACTGCTATCATTTGATAACTGTTTTCCTTCTCCATCAATAATATGTAACCAGTAGTTTTCCATTAAGACTTAAAACGTGATGAGTTCTTGGATTTGAGTGAACATGCGGAACATACTGTTATATTAACCCTATTTAAAATACTATTATGTTGTTTCTGTCTGATGCTAAAATAGGGAAGGCATCACATTTTACCATGGGAGTGTTTCCACAATAAAAGATTTGGTTAACTGTAAGAATTGTTGTTTATTAAATAAATAGATCTGAAAGAGCCTATTTCAAGTTAGAATAATTTGGAGATACAGATTTTTTTCAAAAGTCTTCTGCGCTTAAAATAGACTAGAAGAGTAGCTGAGGGACTTTTTTTGTGTGTGCTTGTCCTGTTTTTTACCCTCTTCTGGGCAATCATTTGATAGACCCTTGTTGGAACTCATATAAGCATTCTGATGTCCAGAAGCATTTGGAAGATTTGGATGCTGGCTAGACGTCAGCATCACTGACATCCCAATGTCTTAGCAAGCTTTGGAAAGCTCGCCTATGGCCAATTTGTGACTTTGCAATGTTTGGTGTTGAGGGACAGTAAACTGCTTGTTTTACAATAAACTGTGGAAGCAGAGAGTGAGAGAATCAGTCATTTTTCAGTGCCTTTCACCGTCTGCCTTGAATGCAACTTTAGCTGATATCCTGATGTTGGCAAGTGAGATTTGAACGATCCTTGTGAGTTGTATTTTAAAAATATAAAAGGTGTTTCAGTGTTTGATGTGGTGGGTAGGGAGGAAAAAAAAAAAAAGTACAAAATAGCTAAGCTTCGAAGCCACTGTGGGCTGAGATCTGACAGTGTTCTTCAATCCCATGACAAAACTTCTCAGAAGAATTAGAGTTTTGGCCTGTAGCTGTTGTGCGTGTAATTACACTATGAGAGGAGAGGGTATACGTGGTCAGGTACCCCTGTGAAAGCCTAATACCCATCTGGACCTAAACATAATACAAAAATGCTATGAAGTTTTGCTTAAAAGAACTTCTGTCACTGATCTGGTTTCTGAGGCAGTTGCTGGAGGCTTTGCAACATACCGTGAAGAGCCTGATGTGGTCCTGGACTCCGTTCTGCACTAAGCTGCATGTACTGAGCTGTTTACACCATGGGACTGCTTCTCCTATGTATTGTAACCTCCTGACAAATATTTATCCTCTCTTGAACTTGGGTTTGGTTTGGGGTTTTTTTTGTGGTGGTTTTTTTTTTTTGGTGTGTGTGTTTTTGTTTTTTGTTTGTTTGTTTT
>JAAGNO010019663.1:27882-62199 GCA_033439905.1 Ceryle rudis | reverse complement strand
TCCTCTGTTGAACTTGGGTTTGGTTTGGGGTTTTTTTTGTGGTGGTTTTTTTTTTTTTGTGTGTGTGTTTTTGTTTTTTGTTTGTTTGTTTTTTGGTTTTTTTTTGGGGGTGGTGGTTATAATTTCTTTTGAAATCAGATTTGTGGCCATCAGTTCAGACCACAGGAAATCCGACTGGACAGGTTGGAGACCAGCCAGTTGAGCACCCTAATTAACAGGAACATGTAATTAAAATTTAAGCAGATGTGGTTTGGGCAGGTGGTATTTCCTTAATGCATTTTATTTGCTGTGTGTACACACTATATGTGATAGCTGCAAATAAATACTCTGTCTGCAACTGCATATGCTGAGGAGTTGATCTGTGCAAGTGCTGTGCACTCTCCTGGCACAGCTGAAACTGCCACATCTCTACTCCTAATGGACTGAAACGAGTTCTGAAATCCTGAACATATGTAAACATATTTAAAACAACCTGGACAAAGTTTGTGGGCAAGAACAAAGAAAGTCTATAAATATAATAATTCCATATGATGTGTTTCTTGCATTCTTTCACGATTATCTGCTACCAGCTGCTGCTGGAAACAGCATATTAGGCGAGATAACACTTTGATCTCATGTAGCTTTAAAAAGAATGTTGTCTGGTGAAATTCACTGTGTCTCTCAAAATTTGAAAGCAACTACTCAGCTGAAAAATCGTCCTGTTTTCATTTCTTACCTGAAATCCCAGTAATTGCTTTATCAAGAATTGTAGTGAATGGGAAGAAAATAAAGAGTAAAAATGTACAGTCAAAATTTTGAGAATAAGGGAATTAGATAAACTTTTAACTCTGCAAAACTGGAATCCACATTATTTGTTTTAATAGGCCATTAAGTTTAGACCATTTCCCACTCTCATTGCAGTACTGACATTAAATCTTTAAAGAAAAACACAAACCAAACCACACTTGATTTTCTTCATATTTGAGGGAAAAATTTGTGACTGTAGGTTAAGTTTGTAGAATCCTACTGCAGTTTTAACTTTGTTTATTTTGGGGGGGAGGTTTGTAGTAGTTTAATAGGATTGTCTGATAAGGAATTATGTCATACAGTTAAATTATTTAATCTTTTGATTGTTAAAGTGACCAATTGTAATTTTTCAGTATCCTTCGAGCAGCATCCCAGTGTATCACCAGCAGTGAGCAGCTGGTTTATTTCAATACCTTGTTATCTTCTTTAGCAAGCAGTGTTGAAAAAGGTGCTCTTAGAGCAGATGACTTTCCATGAAGCTGCAGCGGCTGCATGTTCCACATGGTTACCAATTTGAAAATGAAATTTCTGTGGTTTGGGTGTTTTCATGTATCTGTTAAAGATTGGTCTTTTGAAGCTGCAGAGGATGTATAGAAAGCCTGGCTTTATTACAGATACTTCTATGGTTTATTTCAAATTAATTTCCTTGCTTTAGACTTCAGATCTTCAACAGTCATGGTCTGCTGCTCTTCTCTGGCTGGGACATTCAGCTAATCAGGCAGTAAAATATGACTTAGACTTCTTGTTAACACAGGAAATCTAAGAACATATCTTCATGAACATTTTCTTGATCTTGTGATCATATCAAAGTGGGAAAACTTTACCTTATTCAAGTGAAGCAGAGTATTCATTATGCTTTCAGTGTTATAAATGCAATGTTATTTGCTTCCCCCCCCCCCCCCTTGTTTAGGAACCAAGCATATCTGAGATGGAACAGAATACTCATGAAACAAGTTTATTTCCTGTTCTCATGTATATTAGTTCAGTATCTGATCTGTATTAGAAAGTAAAGGCAAGTAACTTGTGGAAATCTCTTTGAAAGCATCCAATCCAGGCACAGTATTATTTAGACTCTTATATTTATTAATGTTGGTTCTAACTTGAGACCAAATCTTAAGTGTGTGATGGCTCCACTTCACTAAATTATGCAGATTTACAGCAACTGAGATGTTCCGGTTAACTTTGTGGTTATTCTTATTGACTGAACCAGAACAAGTAGCTGAATAAAGTATCTTTTTAATGTGGGGGAAACAAAAATTTGGCTGGCGTTATTAAAGGCAGTATTGTAAATAGAAATTGGCAATCACGTTGCTATTGATTCCTACTGAGCATGCAGCTGCTTTCAGAAGCGAGAAACATAATCATCCCGAGGGCCTGTTTCATTCCTCTGCTTAAATCTTACTATCGTGAATGTCAGTGCCCTGGGAGTTGTAGGAAGCAAGTTAATTGACAATTTGTAGACAAGGACTATGAAGCGTTGGGCTTTTTCCAGGATAAACTACCAAACTTTATCACTTTGGTCAGTTTTAGGAAATACTATTTTTACGTGTTATACTTTTAGCTCATTATTTTACTTACATTACCTCTCACTTTAAGTCCGTGCAGTTACCAGAATTATAGCAAAGGCAAGTGCAAGTCAGTGATTTTAAGAAATCTGTAGAAAAAAAGAATCTTGCTGGTGGTGTTCGTAAGACTTATCAAAGTATTCCAATATGTGCTGATTTATTATAATATAGTGTCGTGCTCATAATTTGCAATTTGATTTTAACATGTTATAAAGACATTATGGAGTAAATAGTCTGTGTGCTCATTTCTTTAACTTAATCAGATATGTTGTCACCAAAGTTTCAAAGACATGCTTATTTAATTATGAAGTGGAAAGTAACTTTACTTCTATTACTAAGGGAGCAATTTGCTTATTGTATCTTCTTCTTTTAATGCTTAAGTCCTATTATTTAAAAATACTTTTTCTTGCAGTGTTCTATAACCTTATTGGCCTGAGATAAGCTTCTTCAATTATTTATTCTATTAATGTTTCTGTCACCTGAGGGAAGTGCAGATATTGTGTTAATCAAACAACTTTCTGTATTTCTATACTGTCCAAGTTTATGTCATTGCATTAGCAGGAGATGAAATTGGAAACTTGTAATATATTACAGATTGGATTAACTCGTCTGTTTCCTGTGGACTGCTTGAAGACTTATTTTAGATAATTTAAAAAGATTAAGTCTGCCAGTTATTCCTCCTGACAGAATTTCTGAAGTCTTCAACATAAGTCCAGTGTTCTTGTAAAGAATGTGAATTACATTGCTGCTACAATGCAGCCTGGGATACAACATATTTCTTTAAAAAGAGGAATTTTTTGTGTTTTTAAATCCTTTGAATGGTGGAATAATTATTTCACTCATGGAATGTCATGATGGGCATTAGACATTTCAATGTAATGTACCATTTTTGAGCCATTTCTAGGCTATAATAGGTGTTATAACTTCACTCTTTGCTTTTCTAAGGATTTGATATTATCTGGGCAGTAAATGTTCTTTCTTTAATGGTCTGTTGAACCACTAGATGGTTTTGTTGGGGCGGAGAATGGAGTCTTTGTGCTCCCTTTCTGTCATAGGCTTTCCTGGGGTTAGAGCAGACCCTGGTGGAAGCAGTGCCGGTACCTTCAGCTGGGAGCATCCTGCCTGTGCTGTCGAAGCAGGGTTTGGAATAGCTCAGGGGTGCCTTTAAAGTACTTGGTAGGATTCTCAAATCCTGATTGCAATAATGTTTTTATGTGTGTGCAAGACAACCAGGATATGTTTTAAGGTTCTGTTAAGGACCCTAAAACATCAAAACATAATTGGCTTTTTTTGTGAAGAGAAGTTTGTGAACAAGAATTTGAGGCAGTGACAGCATCTCTGTGCTTGGAGATTAATACCTCTGTGATCCTTAGTCTTGGTTCTCAGTCCTAAGAGCTTCACAGATAAAAAAAAAATAAACCCCCCCATAATCAAATATCCCATAATACTTGTTTTGTACTCCATGTGTATCGTGCTTTTTCTTTGAATAATACTGCTTTTTTATTTGAATAATTGTGCTTTTTATTTCTGCTCAGCTTTGCTTACCTGAGTGCTCGCCTACTTATGTAGGGAAAGCCTTTAGTTGTCACTTCAGCATGTCTGTCCTCTGAAGTTATCTTTAAAATACTCTCTGCATCTCCTATCTTTTGGCATTTGCTGGGGAGAAGGGTGGCCCTTCAGTGCCACCACCATTTTCATCCTATGGCCCATCTGGTAGCAGGTGTTGAACAGTGATATAAATCCAGTGATACAAGCCCAGACCAACCCATGTGAAGTCTCAGTTGGCCTGTCTGGTAGATACGGCCAAAATAATTTCAGGCTGATGTCATATGCTTGCCAAACTGTTGGCTGAGGTAATCCTGCAGTGCAGGTAGGAAATCTGAGGAGAACGTTCTGATAGCTAGCACAATATTGGGGGGAACAGTTCCATGGTGTTTAGCAAATTTGCTTTGCTCGATGAATTTAAGCCAAACATATAATTACAACTGATTTTCAGCATCGTGCCCTCCCTGATGTCACCGAAATGTTACTTCAGATTGTATTCTTCATGTTCAACGGCTGGTTAAATTGATGCTGTATCAGAAACTTGATCAGCACCAGAGAGAGGAATTTTTAATCCATTGCTGTGATAATTTCTCTTGGATTCTTTGTTTCAGTTGGATATGTGTCCTATGAATATGTTTTTTCTTATTTTTATTTCCCAAAACACAGTTGCTCTTGTCTTGT
Organism: Ceryle rudis; assembly: GCA_033439905.1. Classification (NCBI taxonomy): domain Eukaryota; kingdom Metazoa; phylum Chordata; class Aves; order Coraciiformes; family Cerylidae; genus Ceryle; species Ceryle rudis. The sequence goes on along the minus strand of JAAGNO010019663.1, from coordinate 57,622 downwards.
AATTGATAAGAAATTATCTGAAACAAACAAAAAAAAAAGTGACACTTTAGTGTGTGTGTGATAATCCATTATGAATAAAATTATGGACTGATGCATGGTAAGGTACAAGTGTCTTGGTGGGAAATAAACTAAAACAGTGTTTACTTGTGTGTTTTTTCCAGAGATTTGTTACAGTTCCCTAGAGAAGATGATGTAGACATTGCAATGAAAATTCTGGTTCAGTGGACTTCCCAAGGCCTTGAAGATGTCCGGCTGGTAAATTACTCTGTTTTGCTTGACCTACCAGGCTCTTCTTCAAACACAATAACTCTGAAAAACAGCAGTGAATGCTTCTATCCTAGTGGACAACAGTGCAACAGAGAGACCAAAACATTTCCTAGCCAAGACCTCCCGTACTCGTATGCAGCTTACTCTGCCAAAGGAACTCTTGAGGTAATATGACCGTTTGTCTCTGCCATTTGTCCTGAAATAGAGTTACAAAACAAAGCTTTTGTTGAAGGCGACTGGCAAAGTATTCATGTTGAAATGCCCAGCCTTAAAATAAACATATTTAGGTAAAATATGACGTGGCCAGTTTCAATTGAAACTTAAAAATTATTCAGACCTGAATGCTTAGTATGATGTTTGTTTATTTATTTATTAATTGCCTGAGCTTATGATATTGGCATCTTTTGCTTGAGTGTAAAAACCTGAAGGCTGTGTCTAGAGCTATATTTTATCCTTGTTGACGTTTTAAGTGCTAGTGGTTTGAGGGATGCCTGTAGGAAGGGTAAGATGAAGTTTACTGCGGTGAGACTGGTGAGTGTGCTGGGCTAATACTGGAGCTGCTGAATTATGGTCATGGACCTTGCATACTTTCTTCTATGGCGACTCAGTCAACACATCTGCTCTGTTTCCTCTTGAAAATCCTGATCTGTAGTTTTATCTTACGGTAGCTTTTGTTGAGAAGTTTTGTCAGTGAAAAAAAGTTGCCTACTGGGATTTGTTACTTGCCAAATGAAATAAGATCATGGATCATCTTATTTTATCCTCTTTACTGTCTTCACTGCTTACCTTCCTATATTTGCTTTCCAAACATATTGGGGGTGCACAAAGGGGTAATCATTTTTGTTAACTTTCTTAACTAAGTATAAATCTTAATAAATATTTATGAAATATAAAAATGGCAATTTCACTGCTAACTGCATTACCGTTGTCTTTCTCCTTTTTCAGGTGTTGTGTTATTCCAATAATGCAAGGGATTTTACATCTTGGTTTCTCTATTGTTTAAAAGATAAGCTTGTTTTCATGTCTTAGAACACTAATCAGCTATATAGGAACAGATTGTGAATGGCTTTGGGTTTGGAGGATGCGTCTTCTGAAATGCCTCTATGCTTTGTGAATATCTTAATATTTATAGCATATCTGCTACTGGGTTTCTAACAGTAACGTGCAACTGTTGTGTGTTTTCCTTTTGTTTGTGACAGTGTTTGCTCATAATGTTTATCAGTAACGTAATGGGCTGTGGAAATTTTGTAATGAGTCAAAATGGGCAAAGTTGCATGATGCTAGCTAAGCCATTTTATGGACTGTTAATATCATTTTTAATTTTGAACTCTAGGAAATATGAGGGCTGGTAGAAAGTCAGATCCTTAAGTCTCTTATCTTGAAGTCCAGAAGATTCAGCTTTTGTTTCTTAAAAGCATTGAGGCTTTTTAGTCCAAGGAATTTATTCCAGAGAAGAGGAGTGGAGCTCTTGTTTTCCTTTAGAAGACTTCTTTCCATCACCTGTTTTTGTGTACCTTATATGCCGACTTTCCATATTGAATCTCATGGACGTTATCTCCATATAGCCTCTATTCTGGGACTCTGTCAATCCAACAACTTCAAGTTAAAGTTTGTTGTTAAGAAGTGAAATGAAGTAGGCAGGGGTCGGTCCTAACCTGCATGGTGTATGCTTCAGAGAATTTCACAGGCAAGTAAAAGTACTAATGAATGGGTTTTGCTTTTCACATTTATCACTTAGAAACTCAATAGGTAATATTATTTTCTCATTGTAACTTGATAAGAGTAACTGTAATGAGGTAAAAGTACAGTTGTGGACTTTGAGATTTTATTTCATAAAAATCAATGTGCTGCTAACAAATTTATCAGATTAAAGGAAATCCAATGTTCTGGGAAAAATCATTGATGTTATTACCAGCAACGCACGTACTACTTTCAGTTATATTTCAGGACAGTTTTCTGGATGAGTTTGCAGAACTGAGGACCCCACACACGTTGTCCTCATCTCTTAAGGCTGGACCTTGGCTTTGACAAATCTCAAAGCCTGAATGATAGCCAAAGAATGACTGTGCAAATAATCAGTTCTTTGAGATATGTAGCACCCTCACAAAACCTAAGGTGGTGTATTCTTCAAAAAGTCTACCTGAAGCATCCTTAGATCTAGACTTTAGCCCAAAAGGGAAACTTCCCTGCTTAGGCTACAGATAAGTTGGTAGTGATCTAATAACCTTCCTGACTTTCAATCCTATACAATAATCTCTACTTTTTAAACTAATGGAAGTAGAAAAAATTCCAAATGAAGAGTAGCAGGTGGTGTCTGTCATTGGGTTCAGCCATCAGAGGGTGACTTGATTGCTTGCAGTGGAACTGCAAGGCACATATTTTGAATATCTTGCAGTGGGTGTGATTGCAAAGTCATGAGGGTTTTCCTGTGAAAAGGTATTCTTGTAACACCTACTCATAATCTGAATAATTTTCTTTCAAATGTGACACATTCTTAGTAGAAAATTTCTATTGTGCCTCACATAATCAGGTTGAATTGCTAATACTGCTTCAGTGCTGCTGCTTCATTGTATCTCATCCGTGTATTTGGTTTGCTAGAAGTTCAAGCAAATGGAATCATTAACTTATCACAGGCTGGCTACCAGCAGAGCTACAGCTCTGCTTTCATGTTGACAAGGTTATTTGTAAAATACCAAGACTCATTTTCTTTGACCACCTGTCATGTCCATTCATCATACGGCCATTGTGTATGAGCCATCCAATTTGTGCTTTCCAGTAACAGTCTCAACAGCATTTGTGAGTAAAAACATGAGCATTTGTGATCTGAAATCTACTTCAAAAACCTACTTAGTGCCATTGTGATGGATGGTGCGCTTTACTACTACTCTATATTTCACTGGGCTCTAAAAAGTTGACACTGTTTACCCATCATGGTGACAGGCAGGGCAGCCGACAGTTCTGGAGAGAGCTGTCTAGTCAGTTTTGAAATAGATAATTCAGAAGTTATGTAAATAATGTATTGTAGACCATGTCAGTCTAAGGAAAGAATGACATACATGAAATATATTTTTATTAAAACTTTTTTTATGCCACCTTTTATAGAGTTTAAACCTTGATGAATAAAGGAAAGCCAGTCTGGCCATCAGACTATGTATATATAAAGGGAAATTACATTGCATCAGGTTTAGGTGTTAAAGCAAAATGTGTTGTCAAGCAGCATCTAGCCAGTCTCCGAGCCAGTGGCATGTGGTCAATCTGAATGTGCTGCTTCCTGCCTTCACGGTGTGCGGTGACCTGAGAGCTGTGGCTCCGTGTGCTGTCACTGCTGTGCAGTGGAGGGACGAGCTGGGAAAGCTGGTGAGAGCCGAGGTGTCTGTGAACCCCCACAGCTCTAGCGCCCTCCATTCAGTAGCACACTGGTAGGTAGTGTCAGCGTAGGTGCATATTGTAGCCCATCTGGTCACACACAGGGTAGTGAAACCCTGAGTGCAGTGAAGTGTAAGTCAGGATATGTCTTGGCTGGAAGCGCAGCGGAAGGCTGGGTGGTACTCAGGTCATCTGGGTGGCTGGTTTAAAGCAGGCCTGCTGAGTGCAGTGAACTTCAGGAGGAAAACAAGTGTGCAGTTTTGAGGTCACAATTGCCATTTGCTCTTCTCCCTGTTTCTTTAGCAACTGTGGAGAGAAATATCAGCAGATGTAGTGGTTGGTGTGTTGGGACAATACTTAAGGACAGACTAATGAAAGCAAAAGGAAGATTGTATTTGCATTGTATTCCCTGATTGTTTGCAACTATGCTTGTGTGACCCGAAGTTTCCCCCACTTTCCTTCCACCTTAAATTTAGGAATGTTTGACAATTCAAACTCTGCTTTAATGCTTTAAACAGTGTATTTGGTGCCCTCTATTACACGGCATGGTCTCATGCTACACTACACTCCCTGCCTCTTCAGGAGTAACTGGCTGCTGAATGAGTCAAATCCCTGTTGGTTCCTGTCCTCTGTCCTTTCTGGTTTTCACCATGAATAAGCAAAGCCCAGCAAAACAACTTTCCTTTCCTGGACGTCATACACTGAAAAGGACTATGTTGGTTCAAGAACCAGGAGAAGATGCAAGAACAGTACAGATACTGGTTGGTTCTTGAAATGGGAATGCATATGCTGGCAGGGGCTTGATGGTTTCATAAACGGAAATGAATCATGCCCACCTCCAAAGCAGTTCTCCCAACACCCAACTATATATCCTTTGTACTTGGACACCTCCTCTGTCCCTATTCACTGACGGCTTGGACTCCTCTGCTACATAACCTCACTCCCCTGCCATTGTCTGTGTTCCCTGACTGATTCTACCCATTTCTCTGTTCAAAGTGTTTGCTGATTCTAGACATTGATACACCCAACTCAGCCAGTGATATCTTTGATTAGTTCTGGAGAGGCTGCAGGGAGCAGACAAATGAGAATGCCGACTGTTTGCTGCTATCTACAATATGCAGAAGAGATCCCCTACATCTGTAGATAGTGTATTGGCCTGCTTCACTTCATTTGTTTTGGTGACATTTTCTCAGCTAAATGAGAACTTGATGCAGAGATTAATGCAACCTGACGCAATATGAGAAGCACAAGAGCCATCTGTTAAGGTCACTCAATGATCTTCCCACCATTCTTCAATCTTGGCAAGATGGGAATAAGGGAAGCATGACTGTTTGCTGTCAGATCCGCTTTCACAAGGAGGGGGGATTGCTTACTACTTATCAGATTCCCCGTTTTCTTATGGCTATGCTGAGATGTCTCCTCTCCCAAGCCATCCCCTTCTTTCCTTGGTCCTTCACTCTGCAGGAAGATGGGAGTCTTCTCTGTTGCCCGTTCCTCTGATGTTTCCCCATCATTGTAGGCTCCAGGCTTGTGTGCCTGATGTTCCCTCCCCTCTCTGCTTTGTCTTTCCAGTACTGCAGCACTGTTCCCATGCTGTACTTGCAGCTCTCTGTATTTCTAGCTCTGCACCAAAAGGCTGAGAGTTCCTCTGGAGGAACAATGCATCAGGAAGTCCTTGACCCAACAGCTTGCTTCCATTTGATTCGGTTTCATTGTGCTGGAAATGTGATTAGTGCCCCCGTATTACCTTTTATCTCCCCTCTAGCTAATTGGTGGTAATTTCTTTAACAATATTTCTGAATTAAGATTGGTGTCAGCGGGTTGGTTTTAGAAAATTTCAGAATCTTCCCAGGTTATTTTTATCCCCAGGCAAAATTTCCGAATGAGCCTTCTGCAGCATGCTCACTTGCCCATCTTGAATTCGAAAAGCAGAGTGTGCATATAATTTAGATTAAATAATCACAGCATCTCACCCGAAGTATTTCAGTCATTTTTGATGGCACATTGGTGCAAAATATCAAGCCGGGGGAATCTTGATACATGGGTGCATTTAATTCTTTTAGGCACGCTAATTTAGTTTATTATTATCTTTATTAACATTTTCTGCAATTTTTTCTCCAAAGGGACATGTACTAGCTAAAATCAATCCCTAGCAACTGAAATCAGTTTGCAGATGGTTATGGCTATAGGTTGAATAACACATACACACAAATGAGAAGAATTATGTGATTTTTTTGTAACATTTACATGTTCGAGAGGAGCTTTATATGTGTTTTATTTATAGAAGAGTTTCTATGAAACCTCTTCCACAAATAATCATTTCGACCACTGCTTTGCATACCAAGTAGGCACAGCAAATTTTCAAGACAATCTCACTAAGAATATGGATTTTATAATAGACTTGACCTTTAAGCAGAAAACAACATTCAACATTAAGTACAGCATAGCTGCCACTCTGTTATAATTACATATAGAAAGCTGTGAAATGCAATGTGAAGGTTGTATCATTTAAAATTGCAGTGGAGGGCTACAAAAACAATCACTGGAGAGATGTCCTGCAGAACATCCTGTCAGTTTTCTGGCATATATCACATAACCGTTCATAAAGTCATACAGTTCCCTAAAAATAATAGTAGTTCATCAGACACAAAAACCCCGTTAATATTTGCTGCAAGATTTTTGTATCAGTGAAGGGCAGGATTTCAAAGATGTAAATGGGCACTTCTGCAAAACCTTTTGCTGTTTTACAATTGCAAGTCAGTACTGTACCAATGTTTTACTAATAAAATAGTAGTAATGACATTTTAGTAATAGTGTCATTAATAGTAAATGAGGGGCTTTAAATGCACTAAAGCCAAAGGTGAAGCTTCTTGATATCTGCAGATGTAACAGATCACCGAGCTTTTCCATGCCATTGCACATAATCAGCTCAAGGAATTTTTCAGTGAGGCCTCTGTACAGTGTTTGAGAGTGAGCAATATTGAACTATAAACAGTATTTATATTCCAAATTTACAACTACATGGTTAAAACTAGAGAGTGCAAACACTGAGGACTTGGGAGGTAGATCTGGTGCTTTCTTAAGGTTCTAGTGCAAGTAAAATTCCTGTTGAGATCCATGGGATTTACATCCTTTTTAACCAGAGTTCCTTTTTGCCTGTTAGTAGTCACCGTGAGAGAACAGAAGCGGAGGTAACTTCTGTAAGTGCATGGATCTCTGAGAAATATTTTTCTCTTTAATTGTTTTATTGTATTATTCAGACCCAGAAGATTGCAGTCAGCTCTTCAGTTCAGTAGATACCTGGGTTGGTATCTACTCTTCTTTCATGTCTACTCTTTCTGGACCTGAATGCAGAGGTATTCTAAGTCAAGCGGGCATCTTTCCACCAAGTCCCAAGGCACATTTTGATTAGATAGTGCCTGTTTTATTGATTTCCTGTAATTCCTTTTACATTTACTTCCTAACTATGAACCTATCAACAACCTAGCTGTGTCCTGTTTAAGATTGCAAAGGCAGTATCCTCCTCAGAGGAGGAATTCCAAGTAAAAAGCTGCTTCTGCTGTGAGCTGTTTGGTTTGGATTTCAAGGATCCTTTTCTTTTACATTTCTGCAGTGTTTTGAAGGTTTAAAAGTTCCTTGAAGGGATCTTGCTTACACTAAAAACAAAAGCAAAAATTTCCTCCAACAGAGAGACTAAAAACCAAATACTATCAGCTTTTTAAAGATTGCCGGGTTAAGAAAACTTAAGAAACAAGTAGAAGTGATATAATGAGAGCAATAAGAAAATGTTTTTGTGTTTAAGTAATACTCAAGTCTTGTCCCTAATACTACTTAGATAGCTTCATTGTTTAAAAAAAAAAAAAAAAAAAAATCATCCGTACTTGGAGGCAAATTGCATCTTACTGTGCCTATATATTCTGTATCCGGGAATCTGGTCCTAGGATTCTGACCCTGGTAGTCCCAGGCATCAGTCAGTCATCCATAAGAATATGGGTTAGAATCAATGTAATAAAATATATATATATATAAAAAAAAAACAAACAAAAAAACAAAACCACAAGAAAAACCAAACAAACAAAACCCCCAAACAACAAAACCAAAAGAAACCCACTTTTCTGATATACTGCACTTGATTATTTTTGTAAATAGAGAAAAAAGTCTAAATAATAGTGGTGTCTCTTATGACTTAGAGGTGGCAGTGAAAAGAATCAGGAGCGACTATTTTAATCTTTGATGCAGCGTGATAAATCTTGTTAGTTGAAGCCTTAGCAATGTATTTTATCTTAGGAGTTTTCTGTATCTACCTGTATAAGTTTTACAGTTAGTATTGGACAACATTTTGTCAAAATCTTGAAAAAATTGATTTTTTTTCTAGGTGTAATAATATCAGTTCATTGAATGCTTGTCTAAGGGACTCTATTTTCTTATTAGTAAGGTCTTTTTAATATTTTGAAATGTGAGTAGCATTGAGAAGCAAGCCTAAAGATTTGCTGTATGTGTTAGGATGTGGTAATAGAAAGTTGATATATAATCTTTCAAGATGACCACTTTGAAAGAGTGGAAAAAGCATATAAGACAAGTTTTAAATGTAATGTGAGCTATCTAAGGATAAAGCTGCCATTATATGAATAAATTGGTGAGGACAGCTTTTAGCAGCTTGCGTGACTTCTTTGTTGAAGAATTTTGGTATAAAAAAGCAAAGGATGTACCTCTCTAGAGACTGCTTTGAGGAATGCTATAAACCTGGACACAGAGCCTTAACAGTAAGAAAGACCAAAAAGTGAAGAAGGGCACTCTCAGAGAAAAGTCTTTGAAGCAAATGTCTTTTGAAAGGCTTTCAGAGCAGGATGAAAAATGTGCAGCTCTGGTACAGCTGGTTAAAAAAATATAGAACAACTGAATTCTTAAAAAGTAAAAAAGAATAATAAAAAAAAAGACCCAGTTCCTAACCACAGGCAAATCTAAGTTTTTGGTATCCTGGTGCAGTTGGTAGAAGTGCATTGGGTGCGTATGTGAACTGTCAGAATGCCAGAGCCTGTTCAGTGGCTGGACTAAAATGTCCTGAGAAAGAGCTTTAGCTCAGAGTTTTATTTTTAAGTACACTGGAAATGTGACTCTTCTGACTGTGCCCACCAGTTACAATCCCAGGAGGGGACTATCCACTTGCAGATAATAAAAAATACAGTGCAAACTAAACAAAATTGAAAATATCTTGGTCTTCCTTCTTTCTACAATTAAGCATTCCTAGTTTTTTGTCTGATACGCTGTCTCCTCCAATAAATACAAATAACTCTAACTCATGTCTAACATGTCATCTAATGAATATTACTTACTGTGCTTATCTCATTCATTAAGAGGGTCTTAAAGTGAATTAATTGTGAGATTTATCAGTTCTATTCTCATAATTATTTCTTATGTTCCTGTGCTCTGCAGCTGAAAGAGAAGATGCCTAATCAGTCACCAGCTTGTGACTGGCCCAAGAGTAGGTGTGTGTGAGAAAGAAAATGCCTCGAGGAGTTTATCTTCCTTCCACTGAATTATGTTACCATGTAGAGTTAGTCTTGTCTCCTGTATGATTCACTGTTTCACACTGATGTCTTCGAGGGGCAGACAGAGGTGAATAAGGAGAGATGCAAGGGCTTCAGCTACTAGAGAACAGAGCCGCTTAAATATGCAAGAAAGCTCCTGCTGTGTTGTCATCCAGGAGAGATGTTCCTCCTACTGCAGGTCAATGCTTGCCAGGCATGATCTTTAGTTGAGGAGTATTTTAGAGGATGAAGTAGTATGAAAAGCTAGATCTTATATTACTGGCCAAGGAATTACTGCCTCATTCCCCTAACCAAAATTTTTATTGCAAAAAATTTCCTCAGGTCTTTGTCCATGTCATCCTTTTACCTATAAAACTCTTAAGTCTCAAGGCTAAAAGAAAACATTACAATCATGCATTGACACAAACTAAAAATCTAGAATGAGAAATTGTATTAGTATGGCCAGCATAAGGCTCAGGATCTGATGGGTAAAACTGTCTTTTTCAGTTCATATCTTTCCCTGATGACCTTATTGCTGCTATCTTAATGCCTGTAGAGTTGTTCTGCCTGAAATCCTTTCATAGTTTTTCATTTTTCTCTGCAGACAATGAAGATAATTTCTTCGCAGTGCATAGTGTTTGTAAAGTGCATACCAAAAATGTACAGACAAATGAAGAAATATAGAGGGAACCTCTTCAGTAGATGATACAATTAATGAAGAATGATGCCTGTTACGCATTCTTCATCTTGTCTGTAGAGTTTAGTCTCTTGTGTTTGTAAAAATCTGGGCAAGAACCCACTTCATGTTGTAAGATGGAGGGAAATATGTGATTGAATTGGAATTTATAAGAGTGCGTATTGAGCTCCCTGTTTCTAGGTTTTTTTTGTTGATTGTTCAACATCCTGGACAGGAGGGTTCATAATGGGTAAAGAGAAAGAAATGAGTACAGAATTCTATAGTAACTGTTAGTTCTGTAATAACATCCCTAACTGCTTTTATTGAAAACTGCACCATAACGTACCATTACCACAATAATACTGAACACTTCCCTACTGCTGCAAAAGAGGCTGACCTGGATTGCAGGCTGCACGGAAGACAAGGGAAGCTCTGTTCAGTCACAGCTCCAGAGCTCCGACAGGCTCCAGTGATGGTAAAGCTTTTGCTTTAACCAGGGAAACTGGTTATATGGTGTCAGGTCAAATTGCTCTGTCCTCCCATCAAGTTGTCCAGATTCCAGAATCTCTCCAGACTTTCCCATATGTTTTAGATAAAAGCTGGAAAAGTGTTCACATTCTTTTGAAATGCAGTTTATCAGAACGCCAACGTACAGGGTGAGTGGTTTACTGGCCCTTTCCTAAAAAGGAGCAATTTCTGTCTTTTGCCTGGAATTTCCCTTCTTCACCAGGATTTTCCATCCCTGCTGAAAGGATGAACCAAGTTCACAATTTCTCCATGGTGTTTCTGCCAACATTTAGCAGACATGGATGCTCAAAATGTCTGTGTGAAATTTGGCACAGTTCAGGAAAACCTTCATCATAACCTGTGGAAAGACTAATTATGCTATAGCAAGGATACCTGGCAGGATCCATTTAATCCTTGCTGGTATTAATAAAAATAAACCATGTTAAAAATGTAGGTTAGCTATTTCTGAAAGAAAAGATAAACGGTGGTGCTGTATAAAAGCCTTTGGATGGCTAAGCAGTGCAGAGAATACAGTATCACAGTTAATGACCAATTCCAAAATGTTAAATGCATTTAAAAAAACCCAATAATTGAAAGCCTGAAAAAAAATAACCGAAAGAACAACAACTTAATTTTCTTCCTGGTACAATTTTATTATGTTTGATAGCTGAATCACACGCTACATATTTCCTGTAAGATAGGTCTGCTTTCCAAAATGTTAGGTGACTGAAAAATGGAAATATCTACTTGTTTAATCACATAGAGCTGTGCTGTTTTCACATACAACCATCTTTATATTTGTCTTGGAATATAATTTTCTTGGTCAATCATTTGGGCCACTTGAATCACTCAAGTATATTCCATTTTTATTAATTGGAGTCCTTTTCTGTTGTCTGAATGTATTTGTAATTTTAGAACATGTTTTCCCCCAGTCCTTTTTCTGCAGATGTAATTTAGTATTTGTATGTAATTTAGTATTAGTATTTGCGTAATGATTCAAAGCAAGAAAATTCACATGAGAAAGGAAAGATGTCATTTTCCTTTTCACAACTGCATGTTGCTTCTCCAGGTTGGATAAAAAGCTGCTTTAATGCTCAGATTTGTGTTTACAGCACTATGTGGCTGGGCATCTCTGATTATGTTTAAGTGTGTGATATTTGGCCAAGCGAGGGCTGTAAGTGCTCTGTGAAAGAACATTTATTATACTCTGGAAAATAGAGTTCTCACTGACATTTCTGAACGTTCAAGTGTTCCCTTGATGCCGTGGGTGACCCCCTCTTGTACATACATGTTATTATCTGCGCCTGAGGCAGATGTCTATTTTACCTTTATGTGCAGTAACAACAATGTGTATGTGTTTGTATAGCATGTGTGCATAGAAGTACAGCTAGCTTATATATTTCAGTACACTATATATGAGAGTTGATTGGGAAACCTGCTTATCCTGAGAAAATTGCACTCTTTCAAAATGTGTCCTGAATTGTGGCAAGGGTTGGAAACCTGAAAATTGTGAGGCCATTTTCTAGCTATTTTTGGTTTGACACAGGCAGATTAATTCTAAAAAGGAAACAATAGAGCAAAGTTGAAACATTGCTTTCTAGGAAATGAAAATATCAAAGGTATTATAGTTAAAAAGTGAAATATTTACATTTTACTTTCCAAAGCACTTCCATGTAACATTTCACTGTAGTGGGCACACACATTCTGTCTTTGATAGACAGTGTTTGCATTCATAGGACAAGGCTCTTAGGAGCTGTCATTTCAGATAGGAGATTACTTTCCTCCTCAGGATGTGTAGGTGCAAAGTCACACTTCACTCTTTTACATGTTGAGGCTACGAACAGGCCGAGGGGAGCGTACCCATTGTTTAAAACCAGGTTCTAATCACACCGTTATCGTTTACGGTGTACTTAGGTAGCTTATGTTTTGGTTTTTAAGATGTCACATCACAGCTGAACAACTCTTTTTTGTTTAGTTTATCCTTAGTCTGTGTAATTTGTAAATGTATATTTACATGAATAATTACCCCCAATGAGATAAACCAAGTAGGCAAGCAGATACAGGTTACTGTTTCTCCTTAGAAAAATATGATCAATGTGACTTTATGCTTTAGGGACTAATGCTACTAAATATCTTTGCAGTTAACCCTTATAAAAAGGGGGATATAAATAATATTAAGCACATAGAAGAAATAATAAATAGAATTAATGTTTTGTCACTAGTGAGGTGACAGTCAACACTACTTAATGAAAGTTTGAAGTAGTAGAATTTCTGATAGGGTTTTAGGTGTTAAATGATATCATGTCCTTCAAGTTTTATAACCAAAGCAATGTTCTTAGAGATTTTGAAATAAGTAACATGACTGAAAATAAGAATATTTTATTTCAGAATACTTGAAAAATAGTTGTTTGTATTTATTACAAAATATATAAAAAATAGTTTGTTGTTTGAATGTCTTGCTGGATGTCATGATTTAAGAAGTTATAGTGAAGTACAAGTTTTGCCTTCTGCTAAAGGGAAACTCAAAGAATGTGAGTTGGGATGGGGGTAGTATGAATTAATTAAAAGAAGGAAAAATAAAGTTGAAAATGGATATAGAGGGAGGAGTCTACAGGCTGAACATTATCAAGAGGGAACTGAGCTACATCAGCTCAGATTTATCTGGGGCTCTGTAACTGTGAAACGCAGAAGAGGTTCTTTTCTGTGGGCTATAAAAAGGCTTCGATCTTAATTCAGTCTCCCTGGGAGTTGGTAGGAAAAAACCCTGCTATAAGTTGTAAAAAGCAAGTAAGCAAACAAGTTAAACCCCAGTCTTTTTTTGTTCTGTTTTGTTTTCAAAAGAGATACTGGCATAGTAAAAGCAACCTGCAGGAAAAGCTTCAGCAGAGCCCTGCCTGGAATGGAGTTGATTTAGCTGGACAGATAGGATGAGGTGGCATCAGGAGCATGTAAAATGTGTCTGTGACTGAATTCAGTCTGCAAAGCCAAACTCTATCAAAGTGACGTTAAGGGATATCTTTTTATCTTTCTGGTTTTGGTACAAATTACAGTTCTAGCTGTTGTTCTAGTGTGCAATTTTATATAATTAAAAACAAGACACAAAGACTGAGTCACATGGAATTATTCTGGAATTTTATTGTAAGAGTGGGTATACTGCAGTGAAAAACCAGAACTTCTAGAGTAAGGTGTTAACAACCATGAAGAAAAAATGCCTTGAATCTGTTTGAAGAGGAGCGCTTTCAGATAAAACCCACTACTTATTCTATGACCACCTAGTTATTTAATGACTCTGCATACACATATCTTGCTATGGGGAGCAATACTGAAGTTCTGTGATTTAAATATGCCCAGACATTGTTCGTTGGGTGCATCTCAATTTTTGTAACAGAACAGTCAGCTTCTGTTTATCCAGATATGTAATGATTTGCTTTTCTGGGCTCAGAAAGCGTCTTCAAATTCAAATTGAACAAATCATCTCCTTTTGGTTTTCCTCACAGAGGAAATGTGTTAGGTTGTTATTTTTCAAGGTGTAGGATTATTGTTCTCATTCCAGTTTTCTAATAAGACATAAAAAGAAGCTCTAGGATAGAGAATCCTATGCTACTAAAAATAGGCGCCTGGATAAATAGTGTCCAAAGTTGGCCAAGAAGGTAGGGGAATTTACTCTCAAATACACAGTTTAGCCATTCACAGGATATTACAGAGGCATTTCTGTGTAATTACCCCAAATTTGTCTACGAGATTTCCCAGACAGTTTGAGAATGGCCAACTTTCATAAGACACACAAAATGCTGTAAGTAATACTTGCTACCAGAAGTTGGCATGCTTGGATTTTGAGGTCCTATACCAGACTTTTCACAAAGAAAATAGAGAGTGGAAAGCTCACTAGGGGATTTCAAAGATAATGTTACTTCAAAATTATTGTAAACAATAGAGTTTGCATGAAAACTGAGTTCTAAAGAAAAGAATTTTTGTTTTATAGAAAAAGCAGCTCTATAAGAAATTATTCTTTCATATGTAGAAAACACTGAGAACTCTTCTCTTAAAAATCACTCTCAAATTCTGCCTCACATTCTTTGTTGATTTGTTTCTGTCTTCTGTCTGACTTGTCTTTACTAAATTATACCCTCGGTCACCCTTTCTCAGATCTTTTCCTCTTCTGATAATGCTGAACCTAGTAGCAGAAAACAGAAAATGCAGTTACCGCAGTTGCACTTGGCTTCAGCGAGCCCTGACCATGAATGAACAGACTCACCCACCCTACTCACAGCGAGTGCCGTTACTGTAAAAGAAACCAGTTCTTAAGCACATTACTTTCTCAGTTCAACCTTCAGCACTGCAGATGAGCTAGAGATGGTCATCGGATGTGTGCCACAAAACCCACAATCACAGAGGGTCTCTCTCTGTCGCTCTTTTTGCCTAGAACCAAGTGAAGGACAAAGTCTGAAAGATACCTTTTGTTATTAACATGCCTACAGAAATAGAGTAAGCATATAAAAGATGGTATGGCTGTTTATTTTGTCTTGGGCTTGCTATTCTGGACAACAAAGGAGGCTTGGGTGGTAGGAGTCACAGGGAGACAGCTGTGGTTGCCTGATTATTGGAGGGATGCCTGGGGCTGAAATGGGAGCAGCAGCTCCTTTTAGAAAGTGTAGCAGAGTTTACACCAAAAAAAAAGATTTTGGCATACTTGGGCACAGCTCTGTTATCTCCCTTTTTCTTTCTTCCTTTTCTCTAATTTTAAAGAGCTAGTTTTGTGTTTGCTGCTTTCTTTGCATTTGTTGATGTCCAACTTTGATCTACAGCCAGCTCGAGTTTACTTTTATGCTCCGCTGAATGCTGCCTTCAGCCTCAATTTCAGAGCTGTGCAAATAATGTAGTGAAGTGTTTAATTAAAAGTTAGCCTCCTGTCCTGATTGCAGACCGCCGTCTTCTCAGGTACAATTTGCAAATGTATTTTGGAGTTTTTACTTCAGGCAGGATGACCAGTTGAAGGTTATTTACTTGTGATTGCTCATGCATTGGACGTTTGTTACTTTTATTTTGTGAACAACCTGAAAAATAGTAGCTGAATGTGGAAGGACAAATAAAGGGCATTGACTTCAGTTAAGAGGAGAATGTAGTAGGCCGGGACAGTCACAGAACTGATGTGTTGGTACTCCTAGAATTACGTGTGTGCCTTTTGGAGAAATTGTCTTAATTCTGAGAAATAAGCAATCCTAAATATATCGTACACATGACATTTAATATTTAGTTTACTTCAATACTTGAAGTTTCTTTACATCAGCCATTTCTGGCAGTCTTTAGGTGAGTAGGTCAGAACTGGCAGGAATATGAGTTTGACAGTACTACTGCCTAACAGTCATTTTCCTAGTTGTGGCTTATGCAGTCCTGATGTCCCAAAAGGCTTGTGTAGCAGCTGTTCATTAATAAGAGTCAACAGACTGGTATTTGGTAAAAACATATTGATAATTTGACATTACTGAGCTGTAGTGGTAACAACAGGTAGCACTGAAATATTTTTCACCACAGCCATTTTGTGTGCTACTTAGGTTTTGTTTTCTGCATAGGTTTGCACCTTTCGGGTAAGATTTCTTTGAGATTGCTCAGTACCGACCTTAATGTATTCTTTTAAGACATAACAGTAAAACTCTCTGCTTAGGTGGGGTGATTTTCCTCCCTGGGATTCTCAGCCCTTGTAGCTAGAGCAGATGCTTTTAAAGTGCTGTCTTCCTATGTGCACTGACTCCATCTGCATTTTGGTGGCTGTGAGAAACATCGCTTCCTGGGTGTAATGGCTTTGAGTATTTTTTTTTTTTTTCTGTGGGTTTTTTCCCTTAATCTTTTTCCTGTCTTGTGTGCTCCTGTAAATCAGTCACAGTCTGCCTCTTAGCCAGTGTATTGGATGCAGAGGTATAATGCTGTTATTAATTTCTTCTCCTCTTTCAAGTGAATTGAATGATAACAATGTGATGTGACAGATGTATTTCCATTACTATTTTTGACCTATTTCACTTATCCCTTTTCTAATTGCCTCGGCATTTGCCAAGAAAGTGAAGTCTTAAAATAATATCCAGCATCTTCAAGACCCCAGCTTCCACCTGCTCCACACAGTTATTCATACTTTTCCAAGACCTGTCTTTTTTTTTCTTTTTTCATCCATGACTGGATGAAGTATGTTGTTTTATTAATTTTGGAGAGCAGCAGAAGAAACTGGGAAAAGATTCATGGCTATTGTGGCATTTCCAGAGTGCTTATCTTTTCTGTTTTAGGGGGATTTTTTCATAGTTTTTAAGATAGAATGCTTAGAACTCATTGAACATCATCTTGGGACTTAGAAACTAATGATAAGTCTAACATGAAATAATTACTTTATCTAAAAATGTTTGGTTTATTACCTACCCCTACTTCATTTCATGCATGGGGGAATACTACTGAACTCCATATTGCACATTGCAATTTGTTCCTAAATAGTCATATCTTTCAAACAGCATAGCATGAAAGAATTCAAAGAGTAAGTACCTAATTCAAATGGATAAAACAACTCATTCTTTAGCAGTTTCCCAGTTTTTAGGGTAAGAGGATTTACCCTTGCATATCTAAACCAAGTACACAAGTGCTCTTTTTCGGCACCTGATAAAAGGATGAGTTCTCTTTTGTTTTTGAACAGAATTATCCTACCAAAGGAAAGCAGTTTATCAAATAGTCGTAGTAGTTGGAGGTGGAGTATTTTGCTTTTATAAATCCGGAATGTGTAAAACGAGGATTATGTCATGCTGTAAGAATTTAGTTATGACTAAACCAGGACTATATGCAATATAAATGGATTGTTAATTTCTCAGTCGATTATCAAGAGGGTAGCACTCTGTCTTCAATACAATTCTTTAATGTTATTTTAAAGGTATATTTTTTCAATATTTTATGGTGGAAGTAAAGGGTCCAATTAATTGAGCAGAAGTGTACTAAATAAAAATAAAACTGAGCTAGTGTTGCTGTACTGTTTTTGATGAGATATTATGAAGTAATGAAAAGTACTTTGCTTTTTATTAAAAATTTTACAAAAGTATTGAAGTGTAGAAGAAAGGAAGGGGTAGGAATATATATATTTTTTAGCTATTATTATAATTTTATGTTTACCTATTAGTTTCTGGACTCTACTGCCAAAATGTTATGACTTTGTTCTAAACTCTTCCAGTGCGATATTGACTTCATTTGGGTGGAGAGGAGCTATTTGTAGTTTTACTCAAGAGAAGATTTAATTCTCTTTTTTTTTTTTTTTTTTGGTCATTTTAACAGAAGTTAGATCTGAGATGAGCTGTGAAAACCTCTAGCTGCCAGTCTATATGTGATGTTACCAAAATGGGATAATTTACTTTGGTAGATAGGTGCAATATTTTTACCCACGATTTCCAAAAAGGTAAAATTAAGGGTCAAAGATTTGTGATGGGAACTACTTCAAAGTTATAGTGAAATATAAGTGTGCAAGAACCCCTAAAGATGCACAGGAATAAGAGGCTTAGGTCGTACTTATTTTCAGGCAAGTGCAAAAGAAAAACTTCTAATATATTGAGCTTTTGACATATTCTTCGTGTGGAAGATGCGAAATGAAAGCGCGTGTAACTCTTTGTTGTATTATACCCAGCTGCTTTTTCATTATGTCATGACTTCTTAGATGTACTCTCAGTGTATGAATGTATTTAATAGCTTTGGCATCGGGGCTTACTTTTAACATTGGGAGCAAAGAACATGGCTTGCAGAGTGTTTGGGGCAGCAGGGAGTTGAGTTCTGGTTCTCACATAATGAAAAAATGAGCTGGGCTTTTGTGAGGCCTTTTTTTCAGCCTGCTCCTGTTGAGCTCGTATGTTGCCTGGGAAAGACCAGCAAGCTGCTCTTGAAGATGCAGTTTGCATCCATAAATTAGCTAAGAACATCCAAGGGCAGTTGCTAAAAGCTTTAATAATTGTGCAGACATGTAGTTTTGTTGTTTACAAAATGGTGGATAGCACCCTGGAGGAGCAGCTAGCAAAAATGATGGGCAGAGAAGCAGCACATGAATGTAGATGGGCAGGGATCTCATTTTCACATAAGCATACTATAGAAGAAAATGGTTTGATACTTCATTATGTTATATCTTTGTGTATTGATTTTGCCTCGGGAAAATTCAGTGTAGTTTCTCTCATACAGATGATGAAAGCTCTGATTTTCAGTTTGCTCGAGGGTACGTGGGAAGGGCATTGGGTCCAAAGGAATTAGATCACAGATCTCCCTAGAAATGAGCCTGGATGTAACCTCTCAAGCCATAAGACCTTTGAGACAAGTAATTATTGTGCTGAAGTGTATCTATTGACACATCCATAGGTACAAATTAAAACAAAGCCTAGATCTACAGAATGAGGTAAAATTTGTGTGAACTTCAGGGAAGTACCCTTACCTCATTTGAGGTGAACTCTTATAAACAAAGGCATCAGATTAGGTAAAATATAAAATAGCTTCCACTAGTATAAAATCTTCTGCATTTGATTTTTATCATACTTTTCAGATATGATGAAGATCACACAGGAAAGAATTTATCTTGGATGTCAGCCTATAATCAGCATTTCAATTTTCTTATGGAATAGTTTTCAAATTCTTTGGATAGTAAAACCCCTACATGTTTCACAAGAAACTGTATGAAGTACAGTATTTTCTGTTGCTATATTTCAGTGTTTGGTGTTAAATTGGGTATTTGTGTTTTACAGAAGTATTTTATAACTTTGGCTAACCTTTCTAAATACTTGGTTTATATAACACTGATAACATGTTATAGGCTTAAGATCTTCTTAACTTGAAAATTTAAGAAGACAGGAACTTTTTTTTGTTTTGTTTTGGTATGAATTAAATGCTCAGGTGGAAACTCGGATGAAATATTCAAATACACTTCTAGAAGGATAGATACTTTCCTAAAATACCCATGTTCAGGAATCCAGTAAAATTTCACCCATCCTACATATCCAGGACAGTTGTTACTAGAATTTAAGCGGTTTGTGTAGAGATGCCCAGAGTCAGAACTCTTGCCTTTGGCAATGAATCCATACTTAGGTTACCAAAACTGAACTGAAAGAGAATCTTCATCTTGTACTGCTCCTCCTATTTTAATTTTTAAACACTCATGTAATGTTCTTCTATCTTCTCATATTTGTGGTTTTTTGTGAACACTGTGTAGGGATTTAGAGATTCTGGAATGTTCTCGATGGTGTCCTGAGAGCTTCATAATGTTCCAAAATAATAATGGACAAGACTGATTATCTTCATACTTGGTCTTCACCAGAAGTTATTGCTGTAAATGTGTGAGAAAAATGCCTTTGATCATCCTTAAATTTTATATATATATAAAAATGTAAAAAAAATTAAATCCCTGGCAACACATCTTGAAGTATTTTTCCATCACTGTCAATGCTTCACATTAACTTAAACCTTTACTACGTATTCTTGCAGCATCCTAACTGAAGAGCAGAAGATCTGTGTGCTCTAAACACTTTTAATTTAGTTGGAAGTGACTGTAAAAAACTTAAAAATATGTATTAATAGAGCATTTTATGTGTCAGAGCAGTGTAGTTTGTTATCACTATGGTTATCTTGAGTATACTGCTTGTATAGTCGATGGGTTGTAAGAAAGTACTTCAGTAGTTAAAATAGGCAGCTCAGGAGTCATATGAGACTACATAATAAAGCTATATATTGGTAGAGTATGTATTATCTGGGTATTTTCATAAGCAACCAGTATAATCAGTCACTCATTTTCTGAATTGCTTTACAAGACTCTGTTTCCTTTTAAGAAGATTAACAGAGGTGAGTCAATATCCCTTACATGATTTTAAAAACTTTCCTGTAGCTAACGAGGGGAAATTGCCATCAGAATCAGCAATACCTATTATAAACACTGAAAAAAAACCTTCTGACTTTTTTATCACAGCTGAAGAATCATGAATGACAACGGCAAAGATCTGAATTTATGTGTTATACTGAGTTCTCAAGCTCTCTGTTATTACAGGTATTACTGGTTAGGAAGTGGTTACCCCCACCTGGGGTAATCGCAGAACTCTGCTCAGATGCTTGTACTTAGCTAAGAACTTTGTTTCTGTGGAAGTAGCACCCTCAGCGATGCACAGTTATAGGTATAGCTTGAATTTTGTCTTCTCTTTGCAGGCAGAACTTATTGATGTACAGTATGGGACCATGGAAGACTTGATCCGGATTCAAGCCATTACAAACGTGACCAAAAAAATTGCACTTTTGAAGCTAGGACAATCACCTTTGCTTTATAAGGTTAGTCAAATGCTTGTTGCACTTTAGCAGAAATATTTCTTTGTTTTTTTCACTTACAAAATATCAAAATGAGGATTTGCCTATTCTATCCCAGTAAGTCAAGATTTACTGGTATTCAGATTCTTCCTTAATACTAGCAAAAGTATTAAAGAAAAGAAAGAGATGATGGTTTTTCTTCCGCTCCCTCCTCCCTTCTTCTCCAATTG
The DNA here is from genome assembly GCA_033439905.1 of Ceryle rudis. Classification (NCBI taxonomy): domain Eukaryota; kingdom Metazoa; phylum Chordata; class Aves; order Coraciiformes; family Cerylidae; genus Ceryle; species Ceryle rudis. The sequence goes on along the minus strand of JAAGNO010019663.1, from coordinate 36,767 downwards.
CAGCTACGTGTGGGGAGGGGTGTACACGGGTATGTGTGTGCGTGCCTGTTTTTCTGCCTCCAACTCCAGCACTGGCAGAAGGTGCAGAGATGGAGCTCACTAGTCCACTTGTACGTTAGACATAATAGACTCAACACATAAACCACATTTAAACTCTAAATGTCAAGTAACTGTCTTCCATTGTAAATATTTTTCAAATAAAAATGCTGTCTTGCCTTTCAGAAAAAACGCTAGCCCAATAAATATTTAAACAATTCATTCCCAATTCACAAATGCAATTATAAAAGAACAGTAACTCCAGATCTTATAATTAAGAGAATCAAGATCTGCTCTGTCGGCCACAGAGAGCACAATCGGGACCACAACAGAGGTTCAGAAAATAACCACTTAATGTTTTTTTTCTATAGGAATAATATTTGTCTCAATAAAAATGCCATTTTCAACTGAGTAGCTTTAGCTGTTTATTTGAATTATTTAGATGCAATCTAATTACAGTCGTGAAAGGTCAGTTATCATTGTTGGAACTTGGCTATTGTGCATCATTTCCACCAATAGATCTTATACTACATTGCACCGCTGACTGACAAAAGCAATGAAATAGCAAGTGGGGCTCCTGAAGTAGGAATTTGATAAAGATGCAAAGTTTGCTGTAATAGCACTGTCTAAAGTGTCTATGAGATGGACCTTTTAGCAATTTAATTTGTGTTCCTGTAAGCACTTGCTATGTCTAAATTAGCAAACAGTGCAGCCTGAAAGAGCAGGGAAAAACATTTCCCTGTGCTGAGGACAGGGCACATCTGAGGAACTTTTAGTTTGGGTTGGGTGTAGCCTGGTCCCAAGAAGTAAATGCTGATTGGTGGCTGAGTTATGTTACCCACAATTCTGGGGCTTATCTGCTATTCTAAAAGAATCCATTTTGCACATTCAGAGTCTGTTACACAGTATGAACCAAAGTGTGGTATGATCACAAGGTTGGCTTTGAATGCACTCTTGGCATCTGAGCTAAAGATACAACTCCCCAAACCTACTTTTTATGTTCTTCTCAAACAGGTGGGAAGTTTGCCCTTTATTGGTTAATTCTTCTTTTTGAGGTTGTAAACTGGGGTGGTTTTTTTGGTGTTGCTTTTTTTGTTTGTTTTTCTTTATCTTTTTAATATAAATTTTCTATCTTTAATTGCAAAATTTAATTGTAAATTGAATTGTTTAATTGTAAACTATTACAAGTATGAGAAAATATGCAGGAAGATATCAGAAATAGATTCTTCTTTCATTAGGAATACTTGAAGTGAAGGAGAATGGTTGCCTTAAACAGCTTGCTGGTTTGAATGGGCCCAGTATCTCACTACTGAATCCACTTTCTGTATCTTTTTTTCCCCTTAGTGTTTATGTTTCTGTACTTACTGAGTCTCACATTTCTATTTCAGCAGATACTTCCCTCTGCCTATATTTTCTTTGTCTGCCATATGCTTGGGTTTACATCACATTTAATCAGAATGCTAGTTCAGAACAGAACTGTCACTATATATTTATTTGCTTTACTGATTTTCTTTCCAATTACTGTATTTCATTTTAATGTTCTTTAATTTCTCACTATTATTAATTTATATTATACGAATATCTCACCCTGGATTTGGGTCTTATTTTTGCAGATCCTGCACCAAGCTTTCATCTTCGTAACAGTTGCTAATGATGTCTCTATTTTTCAGCTTTGAATTTTCCATTGCATGGGTATGCATTTTGTCTCTCATCTCTATCACAAACTGCTATTTTTCCTGTGATTTTCCTATTTTCCCCTTTTGTTTTTAATTTTTTTTTTTACTCACAACTGTTCTTTCTTTCCATATTGAGCCCATTGGAAAGAGACTGAATGAAGTAATAAACTGCTGCTGGCAGAAAACTCACCATGAAAACCGAACGACAATTCTTTATTCTTTACATCACACGAACAAAAAGAAGTACTCATGGGTAGAAATCAGCTTGAGGTACAAGGGGATAATTTATAGAAATAAGCCCAAGTGATATAAATTTGAATATTTGGAAAAATAGTTGTGTTACTGACAATATTTTTGCTGTAGAGGTTTAGCTTGGTATTCTATGGAGATTGGAAAGGGTACAAAATCTGGGGGAGGATCAAGGTTGAAAATAATTTGGAGCTTTTACTTCCAGTCTTTCAGACTGGGCCCATTTCTTGTATCCTCAGACACACTGAAAACAGCAGGCAGTGGAGTAACTTGGAACTGGAATATAGAGGGAATTTGGTGTATGCAGAAAAGCCTGAAGTTAATGTGCAGTTAGAATATGCAGTTGACTCTTTAATGTGAGTAATTCTGGTTAAATTTGATAAGGTTCATAAATTTAAGCTGCTTTCTTAGAGCAAGATTTGTAGAAACCTGACCTTAAGTTATTTTTGTAATTGAATATGATTTTCAGATTTTATTGTGTCTTGCTTTCACTCAAGCAGAACACAGTATCTGATCAGGGCAGGAGGGGGAGCAGCTATGGGCAGTGGACACATTTCCTGCAGTATTGGCAGAGCCACATCTCAATCCCTTAAGCTGGACCTTTTCAAATAAAGAATATGTTATTACAGCCACATAAGTTAGACATATAAAAAAGAAGAGCATGGACTATCTTAATAGCAAGGTAAAGTATCAAAAAGAGCTTTGGCTCTGTTGGGGAAAAAACCCACAGGTAGAGCTTAAATTGCTGTGATAAAAAGAATGGATAAAAAAGGGATAGGTATTAACATATATATAAATCAGAGTCGAGTGAAGGTTTAGAAAGGGGGGGTTACCATTGATATGGTACTATTGAGATCAGTAGGGGAGCAATACTCTAGTCTATTACAAAATTAATATTAAATGTGCAAGAAAAGAATGGTAGAAATTATTCAAGGGCTGCAGGAAGTTATAGTATGGCAAAGCAGAGTAATTTTCAAATGCAACTGAAAGGTTTAGGAATTTATTACTTGCAGCACCTGGAGTGACATTTTCCTATAGCAACACAAGCTAAGCCAGGAGACTGAGAAGTGAATCATACAGGGACTACTCATATGATAGCCATGTTGCCAGTAATTTCTGTCTCTTGAACCACAATAATACACACTGCTGAATAACTGACAGAAGGAAAAATTTTGAACTACTGTGCCTACTCCTGAAGCGACCTTGTGACTAGTCTGGGACACTTGTAAGAGCTAGACTGTTTCTGAGTAAAGAGGGGACAGGATGAAGGAGGAATAAAACCAACCTTCTTAAGGAGAACACTGAAATGAGACAAATGTAGAACAGAAGTAAAGCACAAATTCTGGAATTAACTACCGTAAGAAAAAGTAGAATGCTTGTTTCCTCACCCCTTCAGACTGCAAGCCACTGCCTCCTGGTGTTCTGACTGGGAAGGAAAATTTGTGGTTTGGTAGAACTCGGCTTACTGGGATCACTGGTAAACTTCTGTAGCCAGTTACATACAGGAGGTCAGAGCAAACTCCCTGATGTCCTTGAACCAGGAAGATCTATAAATGTGGGGGAAGATGACAAAATTTATTACTAGTGATGATTAAGCAAATCACTTCTGCAATGGAGAACACCTTCGTGAGAAAGAGCAACTTGAATTGCCTGCTGTGTTTGTAGGCAAGAAACATATTCTGTTGTTATAAAATATGTGGTGGCAGAAAGATTGATAAAAGCACCTCAGTAGCACCCAGCTCCACTGCCATAAAGCTTGTCTGAGTATGTCACCACTGCGAGCACATAAAAGAAGCCAGAGGAGGCTTTTCCTTTCAGGGAGAACTGCACAGTAGTTTCGATAGCCAGCCTCTGGAAATACCATCACCAGATTCATTTTTTGAAAAAAAGTTGTGAGCCTTGATCATGATTTCATCTTTTGGGGCTGAGAATCAAGAAAAAGCCATCATTTCTGTCCTAAATTAACTTTTAATAGAGTAACAAAAGCCCTGAAGGCCAAACTGCTTCGTCTTTAAAATGTTCACATATTAACATTTTTTCCACATCCATTAAACGAAGATGTTGTTCTAATGTGTAAATATCTATATTTATTTTAATAATTTACTGTCTTCATAAATATTCATAAAATTGCTTTTTAACTGTCATAAAGTTTAGAAATGTGGATGCTTGCATGTTTATGCAGAGGTTATTGGCAGGCACTTACGGATGAGGATTTACTAAATGGAAAATATTAAAAGATTCCTAGAACAAAGGCAATTTGCAAAAATGCTCCCATTTAATAACTGTGCGTTAGTTTTAAATAAGTTTACTTTGTAACAAGTCATTCCATTTTTCTACTGTCTACACTGTTTATTTCTTTCCCTCTGGTAATTTTTATGGCTAGCACATGTAACTGCAGATTATATTTTAAATCTCCATTTAACTAGGACTCTCCATCTCCTTCCACCCCTTCTCCCCCCCTCCCCAATAATATATGTGTGTATTTGTATATATGCATGAATATATATACCCACACAATGTGCACATATAAATAAATACATATATAAAATACATTGAAGAAAATATTTTTAGGGAACTTCAACACCTTATATATACATTAAGGACATCGGTGGTTTTTTTTGTAGGATGGAATTTTTTCCCAGGTGCCTGAAGTCTTTGCATACCCATTTCCCATGTGAGTGCTATGGGATTTTTAATGATACTATATCCCCTCCCAGAGCCCTTCTTGGAAATTCAGGCCACAGGTATAGGTAGTATGGATACAAGTTATAGAAGCGTATAAAACTAGACACAGAGATCTGGATCTGAAGGCATATTCTAGTAGCATCCACTAGAATAGCATCCTATTTCTCAGTTTTTCTCCAATTTATTATCCTTTTAAAATGTTGTCTAAGTTCCCCAAATCCTGAGAATTCCTCTTGAATAGTCCAAGCTGAGTTCAGATTGATTGGTAACAATCAGATTTGTTGATTTGGATTTTGCTATTTAGCCAAATTATATTCCTACAAAATATGCTAGTTCTTAGTTTCTCTTCAAGGAACTACTAGCTGCTTTGTGGTTCTTTTGCCTGTGGTTCTTTTGTCTTCTCTGAGTTTATAGGAGATTCCCTCTTTCAAGTCAGTTGTTTTTATTGCTATTCTTTGTCCTTTTCCCCCACCTTACCCCCAAAGGTTAGATTTCGTGTACCCTCCTCAAACTCTATATCTATTAGATCTAATCCAGTCTAAAGGAGGCACCCTTCTAATTTCTTTCTCTACTTCCTATGTGAAAAATTTCTGTACCAAGTTCTTCAAAAATCTTACTGGACAACAGTCTATGTCAAAAGGCTGTTTATGTAATTCAGGTTTCATACAGCCATCATTTCTGTGTTTTGAATGATTCCCTTAGTCACCTATTTACCTCTTCCCGATTTCATGGCTCATGGAATGATGCACAAGCTATTTTGCTTTTAAGTGATTACTGAGAAAATTTATGTTTGTTTTCAAGAACAGCCATGGGTCTTCCCATATACTTGAAAGTATATCAAATTTAAGAGATTGGTAGACATAGTTCTCAGTTATATTACTCCTGCTTTGAATTATAAAAATACTTTCTTGTCCCTTTGAATAGAAGGAACCAGCTGTAAGAGCTAATTAGAGAAGCCTGGAGACAGCCTGCCTCGATACCATAAATCTGTTCTGTGTCGGGGCGACTAAGAAATCCAGCCCCAGCACACCAAACATATGTACCTAAGTTAAAAAACCAAGTCTCTCTGCACAGATGTATCACTTAATGCTTCATCGTCAAGTCATATTTTATATTTTTATTGGTAAACTTAGTTTAAAACATAGCTTAAGAAAATGAAAGTACTCATTGTGATACAATTTTTTTTTCCCCATCTGTGTGAGCTGCTATGGAATAGAAAACTGAGAAATGATACTGACTTGAGAAATCTGTAGTTGATGTCTAAAAAAAACAGTCAAAAGAGTGGGTTTGTATTACTAATGGGAACCAAATCAAGCTGACCTCTATTGTTCCCTCCTAGAAGGCTATTACTGCCCAAAATAATTTAAACTGAGCATGTCAATTTAACTCGTACTTAATCCAGCACTTGAAGGACGATGTACTGTGTGACCTGTATCACCTACAAATGAAACAATGCCAGTGCACTTATAAATCTTATCTGTATCTGTCCAGATTAATATGAAATAATTGACAAATATTTGCTCTTTTATCTTTTTGGTCAACTGTGCTGCAGTAAATAAAAGTAAAATGAGAATCCCTTCTTTATACGGTATAAATAGGAGAAAGTAATTAGTTCTTGTAAGCAGTAAGAATATGTAAGGGGTAGGGTAGGAGAAAAGCAATTGGTGTCTGGAAGGAAGTATAATTGTAGCACAACTTGTCAATATTCTCAAGTAATTAACATTTTGGTTGCATCAGTAAATGGACTTTTGGTTATTACTCATTTCCTTTTCGATTACAAACCCCTGGATTTGTTTGAATGGAAAGAGAAATGTGCTATTAGCAGAGTAAATGAGGGGACATGTAAGTTAATGAGCAACAGTAGATATTGATTATTCAGAATTTCTGATGCCACAGAATTTTCCCGGAATGTTTTGAGAAGTCATTGCCATTTTGCAGACACATTTGTATTCCCAACTGTCGTTCCTATTCTCTCTTTCTCTTCTGGATTGAGTTCCTGAAGTCCTACTGCTCAATCAAACACTGAATTCTTTCCTATTTGACTGAGTACATAGTCCTGTTATCTTTAATACCACTGAACGCTTAATTTTCTCTTGGGAAAATAATTCTAAATATTCATATACTCAGTTGGGTGTTTAATTGCACATTCACTACATATATTAAATGCATCCTTTGAAAAATGAGTCCAGCTCCTATTATGTATCATTCTTTCCTGAGGGGCAGAGCTGACCGTTTTATAGCAGGTCTCCTCCTTTTAGTACAATAGGCTTAAATTGAGTGAGACAGTAAGTGGCTTCCATTCAAAGATGGAAGATGACTGACTCATAAAAATTTCATTCCGCGGTATTCTGAAGCTCTTGTCAGATTTTTAGAGGTGTGAAACTCAAAGCACAATCTTCTATTTTACCAAGCCCTTAAAAAGGGAGTAGTAAATGCAATCATCCAATTTACTGTCTGAGCACTAGGTCCTGATAAATGGTGCAAAGTCAAGTGAAATGGCTTTGCTGTGAGGCAGCTGTTCTGAAGCAGAGCTGAGCGGAGAAATCCATTGCCCGAATTTGTACCTCAGAGCCCTAAACCCGCACGGCTGACCAGCTACGTGTGTGCAGGGCCATAGGAAAGATGCGCTTTCCTTCCATCATAAAATCTAAATCTTTTAAATGCGCTCTTACTGCAGGTGTGCCAGCCATACTTCTGCAGGTGGTCTTGGCACCTTTTCTGCTGCTTATTTAGGGAATTATAGACATTTTTTTTTTACTCAAGTTGCTAATAGAGATGGCCCTTCAGATTAATGGGGCATGGACTTCACAGAAGAGCCATTGACAGGCAAATTCTTTGTGCCTTTTTTCATCTCGTACCTTTCCAGCACATACTGTTTGATTTCAAGAACAGCTAACAAAGTGAAAAAGAAAATGGAAGCTACAAGAGCTATGAGTAGAGGTGAGGAGTGAATATAAAAAAATCACATCCTGACAGAACAGGTCTCTCAGCCTTTAAGTTCTTTGAAAGTGTCAGCCACTGGACTAGGTGAAGCAATGCAACCCACGCCATTCATCTTCATAACTGCCGCTTGAACAACTGTGCAAAGGATAATCGCAGACCAGTACTGTTCATGCTGGTCATTTTATATTTGCTGGAATAGTGACCAGAGGAAAAGGTCTTCTTTCTTCAGGCAACAAGTGTTTTGTAAGTACTCCCCTCATTCTGTAGTGGGTTTGAATTGTTTTGTAGTAATTACCGGATTATTATTTTATTAAAAATGTTATGACTATTCTCTGGCCTTTTTATAGAATCATAGACTCATAGACTTATAGAATCATTAGGGTTGGAAAGGACCTCTAGGATCATCAAGTCCAACCTTCATCCATTATACCATAGCCTCAAGTGCTACGTCTGTTCGTTTTTTAAACACCTCTGGGGATGATGACTCCACTACCTCCCTGGGCAGCCTGTTCCAGTGCCTAACCAACCTCTCACTGAAGAATTTCTTCCTAATATCTAATCTAAACCTCCCCTGATGCAACTTGAGGCCATTTCCTCTTGTTTTATCATTAGTAATTTGGGAGAAGAGACCAACACCAGCCTCACTACAACCTCCTTTTAGGTAGTTGTAGAGAGCAATAACGTCTCCTCGTAGTCTCCTCTTCTCTAGACTAAACAACCCCAGTTCCCTCAGCCTCTCCTCATAATGCCTCTCCTCATTATCCTCTTTTAGGTCTTTTTATCATCTTTTGCAGTAATTACTTCTTAATAGTCTGTTTATTTGCATGCCTGTGAACCGATTTGAAAGGTATCAAAAGTCATTTTGTTGAACAAAGTATTTATGTAAAATTTTAAGATACTACAGAAGTAGTTCTATTCCTAGAATCAACATTTTATTTGATAAACCAGGATGTCACAGATTATTAAGAATGATTTTTGTGCCTTGTGGGTTTTTTTTTGTTTGGGTGGGGTTTTTTTGTGTGTGTTATTTTTTTCTCTTTGTAATTTGTTTGTTTGTGGGGTTTTTTGTTTGTTTGCTGGTGGGGTTTTTGTGTGATTTTTTTATTCTTGTTTGGTTTTGTGTTTTTATTTTGTTTGCTTACATTTTGTTTTGGTGGTTTGGTTTTGATTTGTTCATTTGTTCATGTTTCTTTTTGTTTGGTTTTTGGGGTTTTTTTTCTTTGTTTGGTTGTTTTTTTTTTTTGGGGGGGGGTGTTGGTTTTTTTTTTTTATTTTTCCTTTAATATGCAGGTATAA